>JAVSBS010011092.1:0-33157 GCA_033124195.1 Coracias cyanogaster
TATTGGGGGGGGGGGGTGGGGGGAAGGAAATGGAGATAAGTATTCTTTTTATCCTAATTGAGTACCAAATCCAGCCCTGAGTGCCTTTAAGCTTTAGGAATGATACACCATCATACAAAGATCAAAGCCAGAGTCTTGGATCCATGGGACCATCACACTTTGGGGAGCTTTGGATCTGAAAGTGTCCCCTGTTCTGTAACGCACCAGAGTCATATTTTTGATTCAAACTCAGTCAGTCTTCAGGAAAATGAATAATGAATGCAGGTATAAACACTGGATTGAAAACATCTCCACTGCATGTCATTATTGTCTTTTACTTCATATGAAATGTATGATCTGATCAGCTGGTCCATCTGCACATAACCACAGGCTATTTAGAGAGGTATGCCAAGAAAATCCCTGTCATTTCCACCAACTCTTCTTCATTTGGGCTTCACCACTGTGAGAATGATTTTTATGGCCATCAAAATGGCTGTTGGACGGATGCCACAATATCCAGCTTGTACTTGCCAGTGAGGATGGACTGTGGAGCTGTGGTCTGGTTGTTGCAAGCGGTGAAGCTTCTCCATACCACTAGATATCTTGCCCGTCCCGCAGACCCTACCCCATTAACACATTCCTCTGCCTGCCTGTCTTGACCTCTGGATTGCATAAAATTGATGGCAGAAAACCAGGAGAGAGACCTCAAAAGTATCAGAGCAGTCAGACTCATGGACACTGGATGCCACTTGTTGCTTTTAAAAACTAATAATCATAGAATCATAAAATTGTTCAGGTTGGAAAACATCTTTAAGATCATCAAGTCCAACCATTAACCCAGCCCTGCCAAGTCCACCCCTAAACTATGTCCCTCAGCACCACATCTACATGTCTTTTACGTATCTCCAGGGATGGTGACTTCACCTCTTCCCTGAGCAGCCTGTTGCAATGTTTAATAACCCTTTCAGTGAAGAATTTTTTCCTAATATCCAATCTGAACCTCTCCTAGCATAACTTGAAGCTGTTTCCTCTCATTCTGTCACTTCTTACTTGAGCGAAAAGACTAATAGCCACCTTGTTACAACCACCTTTCAGGGGGTTGTCAAGAGCGAGAAGGTCTCCTCTGAGCCTCCCTTTCTCCAGGCTAAACAACCCCAGTTCTGTAAGCTGCTTCTCACAAGACTTGTTCTCTAGACCCTTCACCAGCTTTGACGCCCTGCTTTAGACATTCTTCTCTACCTCAATGTCCTTCTTGGAGTGAGGGGCCCAAAACTGAACCCAGGATTCAAGGTGTGGCCTTACCAGTGCCAAGTACAGGGGGACAATTACTGCCCTACTCCTGATGGCCACATTATTTCTAGTACAAGCCAGGATTCTATTGGTCTTCTTGGCCACCTGGGCACACGCTGGCTCATATTCAGCCAGCTGTTGGCCAGAACCCCAGTTCCTTTTCCACCAGGCAGTTTCCAGCTACTCCTCTCCAAGCCTGTAGCATTGCATGGCATTGTTTTGACCCAAATGCAGGACCCAACACTTGTTGAACCTCATACAAGTGTCCTTGGCTCATCGAGCCTGTTTGTTCAGATCCCTCTCTGTAAAGCCTCCCTACCCACAAGCAGATCAACACTCTCGTCCAGTTTGGTGTCATCTGCCAACTTCCCGAGGGTGATCTCGATCTCGTCCCTCATCCAGATTATTGGTAAAGCTATTAAACAGAATCAGCCCCAGTCCCGAGCCTTGGGGATGATAAACCTATACAGATGGCCTTCTGAAAGAGATCCACCTGGACAGGAGCTAGAACTGTTTGCCAGCAGTCTTCTGCCTCCTGATAGTATTCACATCCAAGGAATTATTTTCCTGCACTTAGAAAGTTGGGTTCTTTTGTCCTTGTTATCTGTTCCCACTCCCAGCTGCTGTTTACCTGAGTCCTTCTGAAACTTGAAGCTACACCACTTGCAACACAGATACTGCAAAGCCGAGAAACCACAAATGGGTATAACTGTGAACGGGATATGGAAGTGTCTTCAACGATTCCTTCTGGTCTGTGCTGAGAGAAGTGACAATTTAAGTGTACCATAAATAGTATGTGTACACTATGCAATATAGACATATAAAATGCCCGCTTGTATTTTGATCAGCTGGTAACAGTTATGCTTTAAAAATATAGAAGTAACATATGGTGATTATGGCAATGTTGTTTTAATGAAGCTTTAATTGAAGTGAGTTGCTGTACTTGGAGGAGAAAGGCTAACACGCAAGATCAGATATGCAGGAAGGGAAACCAAACCAGAGTTCCTGAAGCTGAGGTCTGTATTTTACCATCAAAGCTAGAGGCACTGGGAGAGCTTTAAAAGAGAGTTTTCATTTTCAACTAGAAGTAAATCCAAGATTTTCAACTTTTCAAATAGATTCAAGGAAACGAAGAAGGATGCCAGGTTTGACATCCTCGCCGCTGTCCCTTCAGACTTAATGAAATGTCACTAGAGTCTATAAGATAAAGCAATATATAATCCTGCGTCTGCAGCTTCTTCCCCTTGGACTGGATTTTCAGCTGCAAAAATTGGCAAAGACTCAGCCTAGGGCACGACATCAACTCCCACCACTTGACGGTCTTGTCCTTTGTGACGTTGACTCAAGACTGATTTTGCTGAAAAGCGTTGGCTTCCTTCTCACTCTTTTTAACTTGGTAGACTGTGAGAGAGCTACGCTAGAGCGAGGTGGGTGTTGCAGCATTCTGCCTTGCGCATCAATGGCAACACGGTCATTTAATGCTTTTTTTTATCCTGGCTGTGACTGATGAGGATGCGCAAAGGAGAAAGGACGGACATCTAGATAATCAGGTCCCTGGTGAGGTTTATAACATTGGCTCATTGAAAACAGCTGTTGCCTTATACAGTGAAAGAATTTAGACAAAGAAAGAAATGTGGAAAGAGAAATGATTATATTCATGGTCACTTTTCTGGTTGCAACAGCAACGAGGGAGAGAGGGAGAACTACTAAAAATAACTTTCTGCATAGGAAATCAGTCTAACCAGAGCTGAATAATGCTGTGCGTTGTCTTTCCAAATGCACTGAACAGGCACTTGAATCCATCAGGCGTGGAATGAATTTCTTAACTCTTTGGCACAACCACGGTTCGGTCTGAGTAGCAGTAACCTTAAGCTGTCCACTACAGCATTCTTATTCCATAGAAAGGAAAAGAAGAATCCTCTATTCTAACATCTGGTTTGATCTCAAACAGACAGTCCCAGATTAGGGAATAACAAGTCTGGAGTGACCAAAAAAAAAAAGTAAAGGAAAAAAAAGAAAATCTGCAAGGAAAACTTTGTTCTTTCACAGGTTTCATGCTCCCAGCTTTTGGGAAAATCAAGCTTTTTCCAAAGTGTTTCATTTGTAGGATACCGCAGTCGAGATATTATACCTTAACAATGGTTAACCATCTTGTTCCGAGCTAATTCTCTCAGAAATCTGGGCAAGGTAAAGATCCTCAGAGGGGAGAAAGAAACTTCAACTTTTCGTCCCTTCCTTGAGAAGAGACCATGGGACTTTACCTGTTTTCCACGGACTATGAAATGAAAAACCCTCCACAGATCTGAAGAAGTGACTAAACAGAGATTAATCTTAATTGCTGTGGCCATGGCCAAGCTTCAAATAAGTAAGGACAGATGGAAAGATCTTTTTCCATTACCTTTCCCAACCAGTTTGCCTTTTGGATTCAAATTTCTAGAAGTCAAGGTGGTTCTTTTTCCTTTGAACCTCCCTTCTTCTCCTTTCCAACTGTCCTACAGGCATGTTCTTTTTATGCTCATGCCCTTTGCAGCTCTGCCATCGTTGTGTCCTGTCTGCGCTGTATAAATTTACAAGAGTTTGGCTCATTTCTAGCAAAACGGCCAAAGTGGAAATCTTCTGGTTTACATTCCTACAAAGTTTTGCAGAAATCTGTGCCCAGGTAGAGGTGAAATACTGTGAATATCTCCACTGAGGGAATGGCTACAGAGCAAGTTCATTCCCTGTTAGATGTGAAAGAACCCCAACACCAGAAGACTTAAAAAACCGTTTTCAACAATCTCGGTGCTCTCTGAGTTTCTAGATTTTGAAGGAAGCTTCAAAATGAGCCACCATTACACAGGGGAAGTACCAAACAAATGGACTAACTAATTCCGTCGCTCTAATAAGAGATACTTGCTCTTCCTACAAAGCTTTGATTGGACTGGTGTCACACTGAGGAGAAAAATTAAGTGAAGGAACAGTGTCAAGGCAGGGAAAAAGAAATAAAGGAGGAAAAAAGTTATTTAGTTACTTCAGAATCAGGCCCTGAAAATCTGTTGGTCTTTATTTTGTTTTGTTCTAAATCTTTATGATTATGATTAAATATTTATGATTAAAGATTATGATGATGTTGCATGGAGCGTTGACAGAGAGACAGCCAGATACGGCTTTAGCTACAAGAATAGTCAGTTTTATGGCTTATTTTTTTTGCCCCTCGCTTGCAAGAAGCCCTCAGCTCTCTGACTGAGCACACATGCAAATAAAAACTGTACGAACGAGGAGGTGGCTGTAGTGGTGATGTGTAGGTACCACGAGATTATCCATTTAATAGAGCCAAACACCTGGCTATTTAATAGAGGTCACCAGTTAAATCAGTTAGAAACGGCTTAGGCAGGCATAGGGAGGCAAGGCTGAATTGGAAATAAGTGAATCCTAGCTTTGGCCACAAATGTGTGGAAAATGAAACTAAATTAAGTTGCTTCAGCCCGTTCACTGGCACAAACTGATATAAATTGGTTTCATTAAAAAAACCCAACATATTTTAAGGCTTCAGTCCTAACCTATTACGTTTTGTGTGGTTGCCGAGAGCTAGCAGCTTAGCGGCGTTTTATGTAGAAAATGAACAGGGGACAAATAGAATTTTATTGCTTTCTAAATGAAAAGGCTGGGAAGTTTTAGACTAAAATTGATTTTCACATCTGGAAAAGTTCGCCTTATCATTAGCTCTGTGCTTGCTCTCCCGACTTATTTTTCACTCCGTTGTTTTCCACTTATTTTTGCAAGGCAGCTCTGTAATTTCCACTCTCGTTCGTTCATGCTCCCGAATTGTGGTTTTCCTTTTCCAAGTGCTACATTTGAAAATGTTCGCACAGGGGCTGCTCAGCTGGACGGTTACTTGGATGAGGTGGGACAGGCAGTGGTCTGCCTTTTTTCATCTCTTACCTCTGGATATAATATTTACAAAGGTGGGGTTTGGAGTATTTGCAGAAACCCTGATTGCATTTAAAGGAGTTCTTTATAAGCTCCCTGCTCCACGGGTCTTCCCAATTTACTAGTACATCACAAGGCAAATGGACCCACGGTGCAATACAGCATGATGTAGAAACACAAGAACCTACCTGGCACCTGACCTTGCATGGGAACACCATGCTTACACGGAAGGGTTTATTAGCTCAGCTCACGCACCTTCTTGCAGCTTCTGTGAGAGCTGGGTGGCTTGGCAGCTCTTCAGAGAATTTACACAACGTGCTGACTTGCGTGAGACACCCTCCAAGCACTCCTCCGAAGATCATTGCTTTTCCCACGATTATTCCCTGTTTAGAAGCCACACGTGCTCTGAAGTATTCCATATAAGAACAAGGTCTTGTTGACCCGAAGCTTGCTTAATTGACCCAAGTATTGTTTCATTGGTCTCATCTTGGTTTGGGGGTTCGTAACATTCCTACCGTAAGGTCTCCCTTGGAGACGACCCCTCTGATTTTGACCCAGAGGCATTCAATAGGGTTTCCACAATTACCATGGTTGACTTCCATATGTTCAAGGTTCTCCTTAATATGGAATGTGACTCCTCCTCCTCTTCTACCCTGCCTGTCTTTATGGAATAGCCTTTAGCCATCAATCCCGAGCCCTCAGTCTTGTGAGTTGTCCCACCGTGTTTTGGTTTTTCCTATGATGTCATAACTTCCTGACTGGGCACAGAGCTTCACTTCCTCCTGTTTGTTTCCCAGACTACGTGCGTTGGTATACATACACTTTAGGTGGCCAGTCTTTTGATTTTCATTTAGGAAGACAGCTAAGGCACGTTTTAAACTACCCTGATTGGCCTCATTAATTCTCCAGCTGGTTGTAGTGGTGATGGTGGTGTGAGCATTGCCATTTTGGTTCTCTCCCCCTCAAGTCTCTCAGGATTCTATGATTCTATTTTGCAGTGAAAATTTGGCTTAAAATGCTACAACACCTGCACTGTGAAGGGAAGAGAAGTTTTTACACCAGCTGCTACTTTAGCTTCTGTGCAGGATCCAGGATGCCAGTGCCCCTGGATGTCTTCTCACCCGGAAACAGCCCAAAGTTGCTTGATGTGTCTTGAACTTCTTTGAGCAACAAATGGGACAATATGTCCAGCTGATATTACTGGCATGAGATTTTCAGATCTAAGAATGTCCCTCAGGCAAGTTCTGGGATTGAATCCCTCTGCTAGGGACGTTCACACTGTGATGCCTTCATGAGGTAGGGTGTTTGAAAAGCAGGCAGTGCTCCATGGAGAGTTGGAAGGAATGGACTGAAGTCACATTACATTGTACATCTTGCTGAAAAAACGGAGGTATACCTGTGTTTAATCGGGAGATGATGAGGAGGCCACCCCGTGTCAATGCAGACTATTGCTTGTCGTGCTTTATGGACCTTACTGAGCCATGTTGAGCTAGCTAGAGCTTGATTTCACAGCAGTTCTAATGTCTTTTGGAAACTGGGAGAGAAAACCATGCGTCTACAAGCAGAGATCCATGTTAATAAAAACCCCTCACTCTTAATGACTTTCCTTGCAATGTAGAAGATCAAAATGTCATTTTATCCTTGGACATCGTCCCGCTGTGTGAGACTGGGGGTGTGTGGTGGTAACGTGTGTTGGTGGGAGCTTGCACTGCCCCTGCCCGCTCCGTTGGTTCTGTGCATACTTTCATTCTTTTCTTTCTTACTAAAAGGAGCAAATTCTTCATTCAAGCACAGAAGAAGCCTTATCGCAGCAGTCAGCTGTGAGTTCAGGCTGGTGATTACAGAGTAATCTTGCGTTTATTATGTCCTTCTAGATAGTCTACAACCTGCAAACTTTCACACCTTCTCTTTTGCCTTGCGTTGCTAAGTCACGTGAAGTACACACCATTTTTCTAGCGAAGATAGGCCTCTCAGAAGTTTTGTCTCCAGTGCTGTCAGCTGGTTTAACTTTTACTAGCGCTGGATGTAATTTAAAGTGAATAAATCCAGTAAGCTGTTTTGCCAAGAATTACTCAGCTCTTCATACCGAAATATTAATCGATAATGCCTCTTTAAATTTTCCCTTCACTCCAATCATTTTTTATGGCCTTGCAATTTACTGCATGGAAGCAGGGTAGTTAAAGATAAAAAACATCTGTTAAGTCACGTTATTATTAATATTTATCTGTCATTTACAGAGCTCCAAAAGGTGTGCACAGCACTTTCCTGTTGGTCAGCATGCCAGGCAACCCAGCTGCTTTCCCAAGGTCTGCGGCTGTGAATAGACACAGGACAAAGAGACCCTGTAGTCAGAGAAATATCTTCAAACAATCCCATGGAGATTTCTGGCCAGGGTGCTCTGATTGACTTTTGGGAGATTTTGAAATAGAAAGGGAAGGACCGTGCCTGAATTCATAGAAAGACAATACTAGAGTTCAGACCCTGAGCAAAGCAAGATTAATTTAGAAATAAAAAATAAAATGATGTCGAAGTATGTGGTGGACAGAGAGCTCCGAATTAGAGCCGGGCAATATTTTTTTCTGGTTTGGCTTGGTTTGTTTTTTCCCTGAGAAACTTCCCAAGGTTGAACTTATTATTCCAAATTTACTCTGGAGCAACGCCGGAATATTTATGGTTTTGTTTTCTGTTTTCCTGTATTTTGCAAAAACACCTTTCTCAACACCAGAATGCTCAAGGGGCTCATGCTCAGGGGACTCTTAGATGTGTAGGTGATGCAGGATCTAGTCATTACTTCTCCTTTCTGTGTGTACCAAGGGAAGAGCCTAAACAACTTGATTACACTTGGGAGAGTTTTTTGGTAAAGAATTAAATATTCATTGGTGATGGACTTGAACCTGAATCTTCCATAGCCTGAGTGCTACACCAATGCAAAGCATCAAAGAGGAAGACAAAAAAGCTCTCCTAGAATAGTTGCAAGCCTGCTGGTGAGAAACTCATGGGGAGGCATCAATTGAAGCCTTGGGGCTGGACTGAGGATGGGGATGTTCTGACGGCCTATTTGGTTACAGCATATTCCTCCAAGGTCTCGGTTAGAATGTGGTGCAGAACATCAGCTGCGTGCTTGAGCTGTGGAGCAGTTCACCAGTAGTTGGAATACTTGGAGAGGATATTAAATGTGATGATGGGTATGCGCTGAAGAAGGATGAGAAGGAGCAATAGGAGCTGTATCTGTAAAGAGAAATGTATAGAGCATGGTGGTACAGTTTGGTAGGTCACTCTGAGGAAGCTCCTCTTCATTGGCCCATATGTAGAGTCAATGTGTGAGCGTGCTCCTCAACACGGTTCCCTGGTGAACTTGAACTTAATAAATAGGGAAACTGCACACAACACTTGCTCCTTCGCCCTGCTCTGTAATTGAGATAATTGTACTCCATCGTGAAAGAAGTATGTGATTCAGCATCTAGGCAATTCCAGTAAGGGAGCGAGTCTGGAGAAGCAGCGGTGTTCAGGCTTCAGTGGTTTTCAGACATGGAAAACAGCACAAATACGGTTTTATAACTGCGGTTCCAAATACTGGTAATTACGCTGATTATGCGGTGGATGTCTTGTTTTCATCTTTTATAATGCCCTTATTCCCTTGCCATTGTAAGTGAAGCTAGAGGTTTTGCTTTTCTCTGATAAAAAATACAGGAAAAGAATCTCCTTAGTTACTCTTGATGAGCAGCAGGAGGAACGCAATGTCAGTGCAGTTGTGCTTTAACGGGGGAATCATGGTATCACCTGCTGAAAGAAGGTGCAGTAGTATCTAGTGTCCAGATAGTGGAAATGAAGGCATGATAGATAGGCACCACCTTGGAAATGCCAGCCAGTTGTGGCCTGCTCAGCCTGGATTTTATGAGCTTGTCAATGATCTAGTGACACCTCCCCCTTCTCCAAACACAGGTTGTCTCGTGAGCCTTGACAGATACTTCAGTCACAGGGAGATGTTAGACAAGGTAACTTCTTTCTTATCCTCTCTGTATTATCAATCTGTCCTTTATAACTTCTTTGAGAGAAGAGTCCTTTTTTCTTTTTTAATCCAAAGATGTCATACCTACGCTTGAGGAATATGTAGAGGAACTTTGTTTACGTCCATGTTGTTCTGAATTTATGCTCTTGCAAACCCACGCTACAAAAAAAACCCCTGAAAGCTGCAAGGAAAGAATCTGATGGTTGCCTTCTGTCCCACTGGAGAGGTTACTTGTTCACAGAAGGCAACACGACGAGCATTTGCAGGACACTGTTAAGTCACAGTTGCAGCTGAGTTTAAAATGAGAAGGAGCAATGTTGTACTTGAACCCTCCTCCAGTTTGGCAGGTCTCAGGGCTGATTTACACTAATGCTGGAATAAGAGCTGATTTCTCCTGAGATGAGATACATTCATGAACGATGGGTCCTTATCTCTAGGGAAGAGTGTTGGAGGGATGAACACTTGAATGTCAGAGTATGAAAGAAAAGTATTTAAACCCAAAATCCTGTTCCTGGGAAGTTCGGCACCATCTGAGCATAGTGAGATTTACTGTGGCCACACTGGGCTCAAAGGATATTTCTGGAGTAGGCTGAGAACATTAGGACCATCTCAGTCAAGGAGGACATAAGGACAAGTGGGCAAAGAAAAATGGCAAATGCACATTCCTGCAGAAACAACACGAAGAGAAGGATTCAGGCAGACCTGGGGACCCCTGAATAGAGGAAACTAGTTTTATTTCTTCCTGCCCGTGTGAATTCAGGCTGTGAAACTCTTCCTTCAGGTACAAGCGGGACATCCTCTCTTGGCCTCACCTCTCATCTGCTGGTGAAGCAGCTGCCATTTGCCTTTGCAGTTTGAGGGGCCTTAAGTTACTTCGTAAGGAGCCCTAAAGTGCACCGTGGCTCTGAAATCCTGAAGAGAATGTGAGAAAGTGGATTTCTGTGAGTAAATTGTGAATGAGTAGTTTTCTCTGAACGGTTGTTTAATTGAGCTGCAGCTGAAGCTGATTATGTTTGTTTTTCCTTCAGTATCTATCATTTCCTTTCGTTTCCGTTAATTCCTGCTTTCATTGGGTAACTGTTGCTGTACAAAATTTAAAGAGCAGTAAAAAAAAAAAAAATTTAAAAGAAAACAAGAAAAAAAGTGCATATTTTGGGAGCTTTTTATGACAGTTGTTCCTGAAGACACCTGTAAACCATTGAGCTGAATTGGGCTGCAGCTGCTGCTGACTGATGGGGTGTGAAGGAGAAGGGGTGTGACTCATTCTTCTGGTTGTTCCACCACTCTCTTCTTTGGCTGGGCCTGCTGAGGTGACTTTCAGGCCATGTGTGCTGTGATGTTGAGTCTCTGGATCAAGGAAATCCTAGACTGCTGGAGGCTGAAGCCAGGGGGTGATCAAAAGGAAGCATCACTCCCGCTTCAGCTTGGGCAGCGACGTGGCACTGATATAGGTGGGACTTAGATGTTATGATATCTAAGGAGGCATCTATGCATTTCTGTTGCATATGAGAAGGTGGCCATGTGTCCTGGGCTGACAATGAGCTGAGAGGATAGAATTTATTATCTATCCTATATCCTAATCTACATGAACAGAAAGTGAAGATGGTCAAGATTGGCTGACAGCAAACTCAGGAACTTCAACAAGGAGAAGTGCCAAATCCTGTACCTGGGAAGGAACAACTCCATGCTCCAGTACATGCTGGGGAACACCCAGTTGAAAACCAGCTTGGCAGAAAAGGACCTGGGGATTCTGGTGGGCGTGAAGTCGAACATGAGCCAGCAATGTGCCCTTGCAGCAAAGGTGGCAAGTGGTGTCTTTGGCTGATTAGGCAACGTATTGTCGACAGGTCAAGGGCAGTGATTCTTCCCATCTATTCAGCACGGGTGAATCCGTGCCTGGGGTGCTATATCCAGTTCTGGCCTCCTCAGTACAAGAGAGACATGGACATACTGGAGTCCAGCAAAGGGTTCTGAAGATGTTTAAGGGTCTGGAGCAACTCTCATATAAGGAGAGGCTGAGAGAGCTGGAGCTTTTCAGCCTGGAGAAGAGAAAGCTGAGAAGAAATCTTATTAAAGTATGTAAATACCTGAAGGGAGGGTGCAAAGAGGACAGAGCCAGGTGCTGTTGTGGGACCCAGTGACAGGACAAGAGACAGTGGGCACACACTGTTACGCAGAGGGTTAGCTCTTTTTTATTGTAAGGGTGATCTCACACTGGCACAGGTTGCCTGGGTAGGTGGTGGAGTCTCACCTCTTGGAGATATTCAGAAGCCATGTGGACATGGTCCTGAGTAAATGGCTCTAGGTGGCCCTGCTTGGGCAGGGGCATTGGACCAGATGACCTCCAGATGTACCTTCCAGCCTCAACCATTCTGTGGTTTTGTGAGATATGGCTATCAATGGGGAGGATCTTAGAATTTTCTTCTTTTTTTTTTGTTTCATCTGCTTTGCTTATGTTACAGAACAGCTTCTGTGGAAAGAAAGCATGAATATTTTTACATCAAATAGAACACTGTTTCCTTATACTTGCTTTTAAGAAAGATTTCCACCTTAAGGATAGATTTCCTGCCACTTTGCAGTTATTCCCCCATGAAGTATCACCAACTCTTTGCTTGGAATTAAAAAGCCAAGACAAAATTAGCCCTCAAATTTGAAACCACCACAATGGATGCAAATGGACTCACCAGCCTGTCCCTTCAGTTGCCAATTACCTCATCCACGTGGGGAAGGCACGTTCTCTGGGAGCGTAATAGGGACCATGTTTGGGAGCAACCCCTTGTTTGAACATCACCTACCAGTCCAAAGTCTCAACTAGTTGGCCGCTTAAAGGAAAAAAAAAAAAAAAAAAGACCTGTTTTATAATGCTCCTTGGGGACCCAGAAATGGACAGGGTTAATTTGGGTTTTCTGTCTGGACTAGAGCAAAATCTTGTTTAGCTTTCTTTATGAGACAGAAGCCAGCGCATCAATCCATAGCACCTCCTAGTCTGCTTGACATCCTGCTCCTTGTAATGAATACATTTCCTGCATTGCTGCATGCTTCTCCCACTGCAGGTATCTATGATTAATATGCCTTGTCATTGATAAACAAACCTAATGCAAAGCCTATAATGTGAGTCTCATTTCTTACTGCCAGCCCACAGCTCTGCTTTGTTTGGGCACACATGTAAAAGAAGAAAAATGAATGTTCACTCAAGCTTGGGAGCTGAAGCCATAACAAATTTATGGGATGAGTAACGCACGTTGGTGTGAGGCACATACGTCCTGGGAAGGTCTGTCTTGCTCCCTCCCTCAGTTTTACTTTTTAATAGCAAGAATACTGTGTTGTGAACCCAGTAACAGATGTGGTGCTACACAAGAACGTTGCAAGGGGAGATAATTTATTGAAGTACCTAGGAAGCTTTTATCAGTGACTGGTTTCAATCGTAGTATCATAAATGATGAAAGCAGAAGGAACTGCTCTGATGACATAAACTGACCATTACCCAGTGAATTTCCCTCAAACTGGGTTTTGCTTCAACCAGTTTGGCTCAGAGACAAAAGAAGAGGTAGAGGGAGGAATTACAGTTTTAAATTTTGAATGGTGGTAGGGCTGACCACAACAGGCATCCTGCTTCTCTGATGGTAATTCCCTCCAGTGCTGAAAATCCACACCGGATTTCCAAAGGTAATTTCTCCATTTTACAGGTCCTGCCATGGGATTTTACTTTCCCCTTACATGCTAGATTAAAGGTCCCATTGACAAAGTCATGTTCCCTAAGCAACCATGTCCAGGGGCCATGAGAGACCTCAATTTCTCTTTGATAAGGACAGATGCTAGAACATCCAGAGCCCCAGTCTCTTCCCCAGAGAGACTGGACGTGTGACTTTTGGAGTTCTGTTGGTTTTGTGGAGTTTTTTTAACTTCAGTCTTTCAGTTACTGAAATTTTATGGACTCTTTCCTGGTTTTCAAAATCTTTCATGGCTTGTGGATCCCAGACTTGGATCTCAGCCCTTCAGTAATGAGTGCTGAAAACCAGCTGCTCTCATTCCTACTTGTCCCACATTCCTTCTGGCAACTCTTGTTGACTTGATCATCCCTGCTACTCCCCAAGGCTTTTTAGAGTCATCCAAGCAAGAATCCCCACCATGACCCATCCCATCACTATGGGCTGAATTCTTTGTCTATGTCTGGATTTACCTTTCGCCTCATTGACTGCTTTGATCTCATGGAGGACTCTTGATAATTCTGTAACAAGGATCCCACGAAGATTCAAATTCAATGGGATAGATTTGTCATGTTACTAATAGAAATACTCAGTGGGGTGGTTTGTCTGTAGGAAAACCATTTAAATACTTTTTCATGGGGTAAATTCCTAGTAACTGGAACAGCTAGACACCAGAGTGCTTGGCCATCCTTTGATTCATATTGTATGTGTCATGGGGATGTGTTGGACAAGTCCAGATGCTAATTTTACATAATTAACTTCATCACACAAACTAGTACTGTATCCTCACTAAAAGGGACATAACGTCCAGTTAATGAGCTCTGTCCTCCAGAATCCAGTAATGATTGACACTGATTTATATTCATTTTCCTCAATTCTTTTTAGTAGAGTCCTATATCAGTTGTCCCATTATTTTGACTAAGATCGATGCTAGATTGGCAGGCCTGTAATTACCTAGGTCATCCCTTTTACAATCTGTCTACGCTATCTGGCTTCTTACCAAATATTGGACAAAAATTTCATTGAATTCATTCCCCTTTACCCCCCCTGCCCAGCTTTATTATTGATACTCTTTCACTTTTCCTGCAGTAATGGATTCTAGTTTAGGATGCATTTCTTTTTTTATCATACCTGGAAAATTCTGCTTTCTTACCCCTACTATTGCCAGTCAGAGGTTTTTGCTCTGTGCCCTGTAGCTCACCTGAGAAACTTTTTTCAATTCCTATCCTTCTTTTTTGGTTTTGGTTTTTTTTTTTTTTTCCTTTCTTGTTTTCAGAATACCTGAGGATTTCAGCTGATCAAACCCTGCAGAAAAGACAGGCATGGAAAATCAGCCCTTTTAAAGCAAGGGGTCCAAATAACAACTCGGCATAATAAATGCATTTTAGCTGGCTTTTGGACTGGCATCTAATTCAGATCCAGATGACAATAATTTAAACACTAAACTGGATGGTGCTAGTGCCAGTGTGGAAATAATAATTCCTTTACTATGGAGAACTTCCCACGCTTGCTGAGATTTTTAAGTTCATATCCCTTCTGATTTACACAGCGGAAAATAAGCAGAAACTACAACTGAACTCTTAAGTGTCTGGACAGTAAATAATTTGTAGAGTTGGGGTGGAAGCCTGACTCCTCCGAGTCCAAAAGGCTACATTTCTCGCCGAGGATTAAAAGATTGCAGATGAAGAGGTGTTTACTCACAGCCAATGTCTTTCTACTACATTTAGCAAAAAATTGAGTTAGGAAATATATATTTTTTAATGTAAATGTGTAATGCTTTTGAAGAGTCGCTTCTGAATGAGGGAAGCTCATGATCAGTGAGCAAGGGATTATTTTAAAGGGTTGGGTATATACTTTGAGTTTACAATAACTCAGAGTGCTTGTTCTGAAATTGTTAGAAATATATGTTGAATCACATATATTCTGGGTTTGTAAAGGAAAATAAGCTTTTGTGAGGAGGAATAATAGAAATAGAACTTTATATATGATGTGGACAAGAATGCTAAAGATAAGGGAGAAACTGGAATTTCTGAAATTTATTACTTCTTATTCTGTGTTCCTATAATACTTCTGAGGTGCCAGTTTTTGAAAGCTGCCTATCTTGAGGAGCTCTTATTTAAATGAAGGGGCTTGTTGTGTGGATTCGAGGGCAGGAAAGTATTCTGTGTTAATCATTTTTTGCTGAAGGAGTTGGAAACATGCTGCTTTGTGTGACGGCATTCTAGGCTTCTTGCAAGTGTTCCTGCACAAGAATGAACTTTGCTGAAGGTTTTGCTGAAGGAGGAAGGCCACCGTGAATGACTTAAGGAAGGGCATTTTGTGGTGAAGTTATGGCACTTTATGCATTTAATTGTGGTACCTACATTAGGGCACAGACCTTTGTAGTATCGAGTCATCTACTGGAGTAATTATTCTTTGGTTTGACTGAGTGGGTGTCAGTAAATGTGGCTCTGATTAAGATGTCTGTATTTGTGCATTTAACTTCATCCCTGGCACAGACTACAAGATATTAAATTAATTTCTCCTACTTTCACATTTCTCCATTTTTTTCAACATAATTTTAGATTCCAGAGTGCTTGCACATTTACTCAAACCTGCTGTCATTCACAACTTGATTAAAACAAGCCAGTGCTTGTATTTTGAATAGAACTTGGCCTAGGAAGCATCACTGAAATATCTCATTTAAGATCCCCTTCTAGTCTGATGTTAAGTAGCCTCTGACAACTACCCTTCAAAAGTTATTTACCCATCAGTCCTATCTTACTACAATTAGGTCTTCCTAACCTTACCGTTAAAAAACTTTTCCTGGTATCTTCTTTTACCTTCTTTCTCACCTGCCTTTTTACTAAGTCAGAAATTAAAGTAGGTTCTTTAGAGTTATTTATTTCCTGTATGACATTTACATTTTATTTCGTTTTCTTTAATAAGGTGATTATCTTCTGGGTATTTTCAAATGGTTGCTTAATAATTTCTTCTAGCATCTGCCCACAAGTTGCAGTTGGGCCTACCACTCTGTAATTTCTCATCCATCAACTCTGTCTTTCATAGTCAGGCTCTATATTTGTCCCTTTTTAGTCCCCTGGTTCTTCTGAATCTTCCACAAACGCTTGAAGATAATCATGAATGACTCAGTTTGCTTCAGCTAGTTTCCTGCAAAGTCTTCAAGACGCAACTGTCTCAAACATCTCTGCCTTCACAAAATGCTTCAAAACCATTCTTCCTGTGACACAACCTCAACCTAGTCTCCTGTGTTAAAATTAACTCCGTCAGCATCTAGTCCCAGGTTACGTTCTTTGGCAAGACAAGCGAAACGTTCCTGGGATGCTTCAGCCCTCTCTGCGTCTTTATTAATTGTCCTTCCTCGGTATTTTGTTTCTGATTTCTAAAACCCTTATTATCCTTCTGAGAGCAAAGCTGAAGTGAAGGAGTCTCTGCCTCTCCACTCCCTCTTGGGAATACAGAGGGGCTTCACTGGGGCTCTTGTGTAGTGCTTGCTCCACAACTCATTGCAATTAGCAAAGCAGTAGCAAAGTGTGATAGGAGAAGTGGTAATAGGTTTAAACTGGAAGAAGGTAAATTTAGATTGGAAATTAGATGGAGGTTCTTCACTCTGAGGATGGTGAGACACTAGAACAGGTTGCCCAGGAAGGTTGTGGATGCTCCATCCCTGAGAGTGTTCAAGGCCAGGCTGGATGGGGCCTTGAGCAACCTGGTCTAGTGGGAGGTGTCCCTGCCTATGGCAGAGGAGTTGGAACTAGATGATCTTTGAGGTCCCTTTCAACCCAATCCATTCTATGAGTCTATGAAAGTGGCCTCGTCCCTATTGTGCTGCTGCAGTTATTCCTTGATCACACTGAAAACCATGCTGGTGAAATAATCCAGATGATTTTAAACAAATAAAATAGAAGGAAAGCAATGTTTCCTCCATCCCCCTTGTATAATATCGTAGATTCTTTGGAAGGATGTGTGCAGGCACAGCAGGGTGAAGGTACATGTGGTGAAGTACCTCAAGGTGACGATGTTACCATCTCTAAAAGGGAGAGGACACACTACCCTTTCCCCTCAATCTCCTGCTTCGTCTTGCTTTACGCTGGCTCTGGTGTTTGACCAGCACTGTAGTGAGCCAGTTCAGCTTACTGACTTAGCAGAGAAACAGCTCAAAAATCAGGAAAGGAGCTGCAATTCTTCAGCACTAGTGAGTTCCGATAGCTCCAGGAAGAGTCAATCCAGCACTAGAACTGGCACACACGGGCACCTTGGGTGGGTAAGGAGGGAGTGAGGTTAAGTAGCAAGACACCTCCTTCTTGAGTGATGTTTTTACATCAGATCCACCAAGTCATGCAGCTTCACCCTGAGGGGACAGTGCCTTGGCAAAGGTGGACCATCGGGAACATCTTACAGCCGCTTTGCAGCCAGGTGAAGCCTGTCTTCTGACTGTCACTCCAGTAGGCGTCTTCTGTTCGACTTTGCTAGTCTTTGTGTCAGCCCTTAGGAATGCAGCAGTCAGAGTTTGCTGAACCTTCTGCAGTCTTCGTTTCCACGTAGTGCTCCAGCTGTAGTCTCCCCTTGTACATAAAGTCTGGAAGCAGTAATAATAATGATAGAAAGGGCTACGCAGAGCATCTGAGGAGGAAGCTCATTCGCTTGTCTTCACCCTCATCCCTCAGCCCCTTTTTATTCCTTTAAATATTAAAGATTACATTCAATGCTAAGAAGCAAGTGTCTGATTTTCGGAAATGCTGAGCTTCCATTGGCTTCAGTGGGCGTCGCGGCTGCTCAGCGTTTCTGAAAACCAGACTCATAATGATCAGCATGTTGCAAAAACATTTCACAGCTAAATCTTTCCTGTCCAATCCTTTCCATCCTCAAGCCAATAGAAGGCTTATCCAGGGATAATCCCAATACTGCTTCCTGTAGAAGGACCACCTTTGTCCCACCACTCTCCTATCCCCTTCACCTAACGTTTTTACCAGTCATGCTCTTCACCTGGAGCGTATTTGGTGGGAGTCATCCGATTAGCTGCGGATGTCTGCAGTGTGGGTGTCTGCATCTGGGCAAGTTGCCCTAGACTTTGTTCGTAGTCAATGAAGAGTGAGTCAGCAGAGTCAAAGGAGCTTAGGGCGTGATTTCACGTCCTAAAATAGGCTTCTGCATTTGGTCAGATGATTCACACTGAACTCCATTGATAACACTTACTCTACCTCCAGTTTCTTCAATGGGAGGCTCACCAAGAAACTCAGGTGGGGCACCTGTATCAGACCCTTAAAGTGAGATGAAATTAATTCCACCCCTACTGTGAACTACCACATCAACTTACTGCATGTACCACATTCACCTCCTTCTTTAAGAACTGTTTCTTTCTTGGTGTCTACAGGGGATGAATCGAGTAATAAAGGGTAGTGAAGTGGAAACATGATGGTAGATCATAGCAGAAAGCCAGACCAAACCTTAGGCAGGATAAATTGGGGCAGTTCTATTAAATCCAGTGGAGTCTCTCTCCTTCATGTAGGAGTTTTGCTTAATAGAATTTAAAAAAAAAAATTTCAAAAAAGAAAGAAAAAGTGCATTTGTGAAATGTCAAGGTGTATTCTAGCCATCATCTTTCCATGTGAATTTATGGTTCATCGTATTTTTCTTCTGACTTCACTATCAGTCTAGATTAAGAGACTCTCCTCTGTGGTAGGAAGTTCTTGCTCCTGGCCATAGCTGCATGATGCTCCAGCACCTCAATGATTTCAGCTTGTAAGGACGGGTGGAGAACTGCTGGGGGCTGCAGGCAGCGTGCAAGCTCTAGCAATGCGAGCTCACAGGTCCAATACCCTCCACCTCCTTTGCAATAGAGACTCACCTTTATCCTCAGTTGTGTGCCCCACCTAGGGATTTTGAACTTTTGCTTACTTCTGGTTTCTAGGATAATTCAGGAACCAGCCAGCTCCCTGTGTGTTAACTCTAGAATTTGTTTGCAGAAATTAGTAATCAACTTACCATCAAAATATTCACCCCAAACAAAGGGACTTTAGCCTGAAAACTCCAAATGCAGGCAAAATCCCTGTCAGTGCAGCTTAGCCACGCAGGGAGCAGCACAACAGGAAGAGCGTGGTTATGAAATAGATATGTAAGAATCAGTGTGGAACGTGGCGAAATAGAGAGTAATAATAATAAATTGAATTTAATTAGCTCTTCTCTGGTCTTCATTACCGCTATCACCATCTTTTGCTATTCCAGTTCATCAGGCGTAAGCACAAATGCTATTGCTGCTTTCTACATATTTAAGACACAAAGCCCAACCTCTCCTCAGCCTTAGACATTTCCCCTTAACTCCCTCATTCATTACACCGTCCAGTTTAAAATTACCCTTCTGCGTTATAAAACCCACCGTAAAGGGAGATCAGCCTCTGCCACAATTTTCCTCTCTCTCTTTCATTATGAGCAGGCATTTCCTGGAGTATTTCTTCTGCCCGTGTGTCTTCCCCACAAGTCTGACAAGGATAACCTTGTGACCCATTTGTTCTGACTCATTTCAAACACCAGCTGAAAACAGCTCGTCTCTCCCTAGCCTCTGCCTGTAGCTAAATAATATTTAGCTACAACCACGTATTTAACTCTAGACCATTTCACGGGTGCGATCGGTATGAAAGGTTCTGCATAAAGTGTTGTAGCGGGTAGACAATTTGTCATGTAGTAAAACAGCTAACGAGCATTTTAGACTTGGTTGGTCCGAGTTGCTGAGAACAGACTGTGTTACCAAACCTTTCATTTTGTGAGAATTGAACAACTTGTTTATTTACTCCGCTGGAGAAAATGCTCAGAAGCCAACTGTCTCATCATCTTTCCTCCTCTTTCTCTGCATGTAGATTCGCGAGTGTGTCGCACCTCCCGACACACACAAATCATTGAGCAATATAAAAATCTTCCCTAATGAAGCCCTGAAATCTGTCGCTGGTGAAGGTTGTAGCGTCACTCGGGGACGCGTTGACAACCTTTAAAGCAAGAGACGGATTCTCGAGAATGAAAGAGCTAACATCTATCAGCCGTAATTGAGCAAATTAATAGCTTTGTGAAGTCTCTTCTTTGGTTAGCATTCCATGAAATGACAATAAAGGTGGCACAGTCTCACTTACAGCCTCTGCTTCCATTTCTTTTTTTTTTCTTTTCACTGTTTTCTTGTGTACATTGCGTAATGGCAGTGAAGCAAAAGGCCTCCCTTTACAAAATCAACAACAATTTTAGCATTGAAACAAAGGTGGAAAAGGCGAAGACTGAAGAGTGTTTGTCTTCCCCTCAGAAGGAGGAACTTTATGAAGATTTCTGTGCATTTAGACACCAGTTTTGCCCCAGGTGTTGCCTCAGTCACAGGAGGAATCAGTAGGGAGCCAGCAATGGGATCTGGAAGCCCTGACTTCTCCTCCAGCTTTGAGTACATACTTATTGCCCCTTTTCTTCCCACTTCTCCACTATTTCTGGACATCGATGGCTATACTGCTGCGCTTGCTGCAGACGCACTGGGAAGTTCTCCTTGAAATTGGGACTTTGCCCTGTGCTTGCTACCAGAGGAAGAAAATCTTAGGAATAAAGCATCATAGCCTCCGCTGGAAGAATTAGGTGGAGGGTCCTTTCCGGTCCCATTATCAGAGGAACTACAAAAAACCAGTTTGGGCTACTGTAATTATGGGTAGTTCTTTATATTTCGGGCAACTCAATACTCTTGCTTTGTTTATGTTCTGAAGTGTAAATATGATAATAATTTGATGACATCATTGTCTTTATGCAGGCTGTAGAAATTGTTCGAGATACAGCCAGCGTGAAGGTGCTGCTACAGACAGGGTCAGGTCGTTGCTGCTTAGAGCAAAGCAATACATCAGAATACTCATCAAACTGGGGGTTATAAGTAAACAGAGTCGACTTGGTGGGGGCTGAATACAGATCCAGAGGCACGAATCCCTAGGGTGGCACAGCGTTCTGTCATACTCCCAGCCACAGGCCCTAACCTCTTCTGCTTTTCTCTGAAACAGAAAGCTATTCTAAGAAATCAGTTTAGCTCTTTGAGTCAGTCTCCTCAAAGCTTTTCCTTCAGCTGGAAAGTATTTGTTTGTCTTCCCCACCCACTGCCTAGGTTTTCTTTTTATTTTCTTTCTACCTGAAGGACAGCAGTATTCCAGCATTCATCTCATTACACCATTTACAGACTAAACCGAGGTTGTTTTATTTGCTTCTACTTTTCTAAGTCCCTGAAATTTGCCAGGTCTTACAGATCTGTGAATAAATAAACCGAAGTGGGTCAGTCGTCTTCTAGGAACATTCCTTGTTGTGGAACTTGCCTGAATTCTGAGAAAACAAAACAGGAAAAGAAATCTCAGTTTCCTACTCTTTTCCCAACTGAACCAAAGATTTCTTGCGCATCTGCCACGTGTCACTGGGTTTGATCTGGGTACTCAGTATAGTTTGTTAAACCGACTTAGTTTCTACTTGTAAGGACGGATGAAACAATCTCTGTCAGGGCTTCCAGGACATGCAGCCCTTGTGCATGGTGTGCTTTCTTTGCAGTTTGAGTTCCTAGTTCTTCTGGGGTTAGAGCATGCTTCATTCTCTATTTTTTTCTAGATGCTTTCATTTTTGTTTTGTTTTCTCCACCTCAGATTTATTATTTATGGAAGTATTTATTGATTGGTTCTCTGGAGGAGGAAAAACTCTTGAAAATCAGCCAGTTTAAAAAACAAAGCCGTGCTCGTGTCCCTGAAGTTTGTGTGCTAGCAGGAAGATGAGAGCTTCTTGATACTTAGTCCATACAGCCAGCATTATTTATTCATTATTTAGGAACATAAATGCTTCAGCTTCTATCTTCACACCTATCAGTTTGTTCCTTCCCACACCACTTCCCACTCTGGCTGTTCCAGAGCTTCACAACTCTTCTGCTGACAACCTCCTTCTCATTCCCAGTCTGTACCTCTTTATGGCTAGTTTACAAGCATTTGTCCTTGTGGCAACATTTTCAGTTAGTTTAACTAGCTTGTCTCCCATCCCGCTGTTTACTCTCCTGCTTTATTTATAGAGATTGGTCATCCTCTTTCTCAGCCTTCATTCTGGCAGTCTAAACCAGCCCTGGGTAGTGTACGCACACACACGCAGAATGAAACACGCCATCTTCAAAACATCTCTCCTGGGATTTGAACTTGGTTTTGCTGGAACAAACACCGTCGTCAAAATCTCCTCCCGAGCCATAGACAGACCAGCTTTAAAGACTTCACAGTTCGGCTTTGTGACAGTGATACTGCTCCTTTCAGGCCTTCAGAAGCAGTAGTGGCCTTTAAAGAGTTCATTGGAATATTTTCTCCTGATACTGGTGCAAACTGATCTGGTTTCCCTGTGGAAAATGTCATTAATCTGCGGAAAAATGAGCAAGCTACTGGGTTGGTTTCACAAGGTTAAACCCTAGAGCAGGATGTCATACAGGACCTGGCTCTTTCCTCTTTGTTTATAGAATCATAGAATCATTAAGGTTGGATAAGACGTCTAAGATCATCAAGTCCAACTATCAACTCAACACTACCATGACAACTAGACCATAGAATCATAGAATCATTCAGGTTGGAAGAGATCTCTAGGATCATCTAGTCCAACCTTCTTTGAACATCTCCCTATCCCCTAGACCATGTCTCAAAGTGCCACGTCAACATGTTTTTCTGAACACCTCCAGGGATGGTGACTCCACCACCTCCCTGGGCAACCCGTTCCAATGCTTAATCACTCCTTCAGTAAAGAAATTTTTCCTAATATCCGGTCTAAACCTTCCCTGGTGCGATTTGAGGCCATTTCCTCTTATTCCTCTAGTTACTTGGGAGAAGAGACCAACACCCACCTCTCTACAACCTCCTTTCAGATAGCTGTAGAGAGCAATGCCTTAGGAGAATTCAGGACTTGGCACAGGCAACAAAAAAATCTAATGGTGCACAGGTTCGTCCATTGTCCTGTCTTCCATTGTCACAACATTGGTTCCTAAATTGGGAAATTGCATCTAGGAAAGCTACAGGACTAACCGCTAAATTGCCTGGGCTAGCGCTAGCTCATGTTGGCCCTGCTTGACATCCTTATTTCATGCTTTCTCCTTTTCTAAGGACTGCTCATCAGGAGGTGGAGTCATCCCCTCCAGAGAAGGGCCACAGCTCATCCTCCCATGGGTCTCAGCTTTGGGTCAAAGGCAAGATGCTATTAGTGTTTCATTCATGACAGCATCCTGTAGGAAGGTGATATTCTGGGCCAGTCTGGTCTTCCTAATATGATTAACGTTACCCTTACATACTCTCTGTAAGCTAGGGCTAAAATGCAGGCCATCGTTTTCTCTGAAACCTGAGAAGTTTTCTCTGTTCTCTCAGCTTCCCTGTCAGCTTGCTTTTGGCAAAGTTAGAGTGCATGAAGAAGAAAAAGATCTGCCAATTATATCCTCACTGTCTGCTGCTCAGGGGACAAACACAGCTCTTATGCATTATGATTCAGAAACCTGCTTGCACTTTTTTTTTTTTAACCAGCTTCTGAATTCTCTGTATTGATCTGTAAGTGAAAGGAAAAACAGAAATATCTGAATGAGGATTATGGCCCAATGCAAAGTGTGTTTTGGGCAGCACTTCAGGGACAAAGGTTCCTCCATCAAAGGGCCAGAAAACTTACTAGCAGCCCCAGTTTTGTCCTCATGAAGAAAAATCAGTCACTGATTTGATGACAAGAATATCGGTGACTAAATGGGGTCTGTAGTCCAAAATGAGGTTTTATTTAGACGTCGCTTATTCTTGAATCAGAACCCAAAGAAAAATCCAGTTTAATTTGGTTTAAGTTCATTGTTTCCTTCTGGCCTCCAAAAATGTTATGCTGAATCCATAAGTTTCTCAGTATTGAAGGAAGGTGACACCCAGGAAACTTCTCGGAGCTCCTGAGTCAACATGACCTTTTTTTTTTTTTTCACATCAGAGCCTCCAAAAGAAAAAAAAAAAACCTTTCTTTGTCTCTTTTTCTGACCTGTTTGGGAAGCATCCCCCGGTGCGATCCACGTCCCTACTCTCTGTGCACGGCAGACAAGTCCAAAGGATCACCTTGAAGCTCACCAGTGTCTCTGTGGGAAGGCACTAGTTGCTTCTGGTCTGGGAGTGCACCCAGCAGTATGGGCAATGGGAGGACTAAAACATGGGAATGAACCCTAAAGTGGTGGTTGCTGCACTTACAGTGAGATGCTGACACTGCTGAAATAACACAACAGAGCTGTATTTTGCCACATCTCTGTTTGTCCTTCCCTTAGCAGACCTCCTACGTCAGCCTAGAAGCAGTCATCTGGCACAAGAGCTGTACAAATGGCAGAGAAATTCCCCATCGGCTATTTTTGGGAAAAATCAATTCTCTCTGTATTCAAGAAGCTCTGCGCTTGCTAAGCTCCTTACCTTTCAACGGCAAATTACTCTCAATATTTTTTCCCTTATCATCAATACAGCACAGGGAAGCAAATCCAGTTTGGGGCTGAGCTGGTATCTTTTCAGTCCAGTTTCAGCCAGCTGTTTTATTAATTTCTTTTTACCTATGCATGTGTTCTGCTAGTTCGGCCATCATCATTTTACGCTGCCATCAGTTGCCTGATCACACAGACCAACACTGAACTCAGCAACAGCCCCTCACAAGTCTTCTTCCACACAGTCCTGCTATAAGTTCCTGTGGTGCCAGCATCACCTGTCAACATGAAGCTCTTCCAACTCATTGCCTCCTGGTTAATATATTCCTGGCCTCACCCACCACCCCAACCATGACCACCTGGGTGAGGGCAGAGCCACAGAGACCCAGGTGGTCCAGGTTCTGCCTCTAGAACATGAAGCCAATAGAAAAACCAAAACATTCTGCTAGGCTGTGACTCATCCACAGGTCAACTCCAACCTGGGGCCTACAACTTGGCTCCCAGCACTTCAGCATGCACAAGCCTACCTCTCTTGAAAGCCATGGAAGTCCTGCTTTGATGCCATGAAGGACAGTCCGGCCCAGAAAGGTCCAAACCCAATCAACTGGTGAGCATTTAAGTCACCTACTGTATTCATGGGGAGGGATAGTTGCTGACACTCCTGCCAGATGCTCTGTGGCTGGTAACCTAAAAAACAGGCAGCCGTGAGGTGGGCTGCCATAAAGTGAACACGGAAAGGCAGGGTCCAAACCTGAGTAAGATGGGAGGGATGAGGGCAAAAAGTGACCCAAAGATTCTTTGTAATCAGTGGGTGTGGTTTGAGCACCCGCTTTGTTCAAACTGGGCCAGATTTTTCCCAGAAATGGTGCATCTCCTGGGGAATGGTTGTGGGAGAGGAAAAGCACCAATAATGGCTGCTGTCGAGTCCATCACGCGGGCCTTCTGCGATCTGCTTGGCATTGTACAAGACACAGAATGGCTCGCCTTCAAGCTGCTATTGTAATTTTTGTTGAAACTGTGCTTCTGACTCAACACACTGTACTTAACACAATTTATGACAATATTTCCCCCTCAATAGCTTTTGGTGGAGTGTGCGCAACCTATTCTGCAGACTGCTGGTTTTCTTACTTAGCATCTATTTTATGGCCTGCATTTTAAATTCCTTTAAGTGCAGGCAGTTGAGGAACAAGATTCTGAGGGAGGGAGAGAGAGAGATATCACTACTCAATCCCAATTCCCTCATGCAGTGTCTGTATACTCTTTATAGGCCAGTACCTTCTCCCCCAGAGACTGCGGCATTTCAGGAGTAGGCAGAACAGTCCCAGTCTATGTAAATCACTTAAAATGATAATGTTCTGTGAGATTCTTCCATATAGAAGATGGAAGGTTGATATTGATATGACAGTAACTTTTAGCTGAGATCACAGACCTCTCATACTAGGCATTACCCAAATCCACAGGGAGAATTTGTTCCTGCTTCAGAAGGCTCGCATTGTAAATAGCTGCATGAGATAAAGGATGGAGGAATAAACAAAGGCAATCACAGAAGATACGTCTGCACTGTCAAATAATTCCCACATCTTGGTCCCCTGATTGCATAAATATTCTCTCTCTGCCTTTTTTTTTTTTTTGAGTGAACCATCTAGTCCACTTTTTTTGGACTGAACCAATTAATCCACTCCAAAATGAAACCTGGATATTTGTGGGATGAATCACCTCTTTTTGAATGGAAGTGCACCAGGTTTAGCTCCTTGGACCATCCAGAGCTCTCCCACACTCCACTAGACTGGTGCTATCAGCCTCTGATATCAAGGCATATAATCCATCCTCATACAATCATGCCATAAAACCCCATTTTGGTGGGCAGCAGGGAAGTTTTCATGTGTTTCAGGCTGCTTTGATGTGAAAAAACAAACAAATAAACAACAAAAAAAAACCCCAGAAGCCCAAACCACAAAAAGCTTGATAATTATATCTTAGAGCTACAGAGGCACCTTGGTAAGTCCAGAGCCACAATGCAATGATGCTTGGACCCTGCTGATCCATTCCGGAAGAGCCAGTCCAACACAAGCTACTCTATAACTTATAGTCAAAATCCCAGAGTAGACATGTTTTAGAGTGTAAATATGACCCTGTGGCAGAAAAGTTCATTAAACTCCTCCCAGCTCCAGCTTTCTTGCCGCTGAGCCCAGCTTGGGGAAAGGGAGATAAGGAGAAGGTGTAAGTCTAATGTCTTTCCAAGGGATGGTCACAACACAAAAAACCTGAAATGCCACCAAAAAGCAGGATTAGCACTGTAGGAGAGAGCTAGCCACACTGATGACGCCTGACAATGTAAAATACAGCAAAAGTGATAGAATCACAGAATCATAGAATGCCAGGTTGGAAGTGACCTTGGGGATCATCTGGTCCAACCTTTCAAGGAAAAAAAAATTATAAGAAAAAATATATATAGTTTACGTGAGGTGGGCCAGCATCCTGTCAAGCTGAGTCTTAAAACTGTTCAGTGTAGGAGAATCCACCACTTCTCTTGAAAGACTATTCCAGTTGTTCTCATTGTGAAGAACCTTCCTCTGGACTCCAATTGGAATTTCCCCAGTAGCAACTTGCATCCATTCCCCCTTGTTTTTTCCAAGTCAAATATGCCAAAGTACATCTTCAGACATCTGGGTGGCTCTAACTTGCGCATAACTGATTAGTTTCAGGGCTGAAAAATTGTATTTTGAATATGACCTTAGCGTAGGTTCAGGTTCCTAAGTCAATGGATGGCTGATGTGCGGGTGAACTCCAGAGGCTGGACAGCAGGAACAAGCCTGAATCCTTTGGCTGAAGTATCAGCCATGTCCTCAGTATGGCCCATACAAGCAGAGCACGTTGATCAGCAGAGGTGACAAGGGCAGTGGGAGCATAAAACCATGGGATTAAAAAATGAGCCTGTCACAAAGGCTTGGTTGTGCTTTTCCACATTACATATGTGCTCCCAGCCCCAAGGCTTTATTATTCCATGTGTATTAAGGGTGAAACATTCACTTCTGGTTAGATTGTCTTCTGCAAAGCATAAGAATAACTTAAATCTGCCCCGCCCCGGACTCCTCTTTCGGGAAGCATAAGTGATGCATTGGCTTTTCCTAGCCCGCTGTACCCAGCAGCTTGCTGTAGATCTTGGTTGAAGACATGAAAAGCTTTAGGGGGTCTTCTGTGATGTGGTGATCTGTGCCGTGTGAGGTCTTTCCGTAAGTTCTTGAAATACTGTAACAGGCTGCACCAGCAAAAGATAAAACTTAGTTGGATGGCCCAGAAAGACAACTTTCTACTGATACTTACAAAGGCCTGGTAGGAAATCTGGGAGATCTTAGGGCCAGAAGTCTTCAGGTGAATTGTGTGTCTCATGATGTTATGATTTGTAATAAAACTTTGTTTCAGCCATGGATGTATGCGAACAATGCAGCTGTGTAGATTAGAGAGATGCTTCTCTTCCTTACCATTAATTTAATTTCATTAATTTCATTTGGCTTCATTTACAAGAAGAATTCACACTTGTAAAACATCTTCCAGCTGTCTCACCTGCTTTTTTAAGATGCAGAGAGACAAGAGTTTTACAAGCCTTCGTGGAATGAAAGCATAAGGTGTAATTTAGGAAATCTACTCAATAGTCTATGACACAAAATGATCATATCTTTTCGTCTGTCCCTTGTCCTCCTCTCACAGTGCTGTTCTGTCTTATCTCTTCTGCTTTCCGTTTCCCTGTCCATCCCCTCTCTCTCTTCCTTGCTGACTTTCCCTTTCCCAATCACAATTCTGTTGTGCTCTCGCTCAAAATGAAATAGCTTGTTCTTCTCTTCTCCCTTGCTTTGTTCTCAAGTCCTCCTAGGCTTCTGATAATATTCTTCACCTTGTCCCGCCTCCTACCTACTGCATTTTGTTTCATTGCACTTCATTTTGTTTCATTTTTGAGGCAATATAGTTAAAACTTGAACACAAAATTCAAGGTGACAGCATCTCGTTAAATTATATAATGGCATTGTGCCACTTTCAGCACTATTCTCAGTTCCATGCTTTCTGTACAATGTGTTTTTCTTTTCTTTTGCAACCGCCATTGTGGATTTGGCAGATATTTTCATGGAAATGTCCACATTTGGAGTCTGAACTGAAGAATTTGAGAGTATCAGAGAGGTTACTGGGGGCAGCTGTACTACAATGTCAGAGATGGAGTTCAGCAGGCAATCTCCTCACTTATTTTCCATGGTAACATTGGTAGAATGGCTGTCCAGCTGTATAGAAATCTTAGGCTGAATAGTTACGTTTTGCTTTTCATTGTGGGGGAGTTGGAGGTCTAGGGAAGAAAGATTCTTCATTGCTACAGACATAATCTGGATCTGAGTTCAGGTCACTTCCTGGTGCATAAAGATATTGAATAAGATGCTTTGCCTCACTCTGCTTTTATTCTCCAACGACAAAACAACATTTCCTAACCTAACCTCTTATTCACTGGGATGGAAGCCCTCTTGAATGTGGAAGAGGTGTTCCTTGAATATTAACCAGCTTTCCTGAGCCCCACTTTCCTCTAGGGCTTTATCCCATCTGATCCCCTTTATCCAACTGATCGCCCTGACCGTGACACCTTCCCAGCAGGTCTTTGACCTGCTCACTCTTCAATGCTGTGGGTCGTCTGTCCTGTGCAATAGGAATCATAAACAGCTTGGGTTGGAAGGGACCTCAAAGGTCACCTAGTTCCAACCCCTCCAGCCCCCCACCACCCTTCCCCCCGACTAGACCAGGTTGCTCAAGTTCCCATCCAACCTGGCCTTGAACACCTCCAGGGATGGAGCATCCACAACCCCCTGGGCAACCTGGTCCAGTGTCTCACCACCCTCAGAGTAAAGAATTCCCTTCTAATTTCCAGTCTAAATCTCCCCTCTTCCAGTGTGAACCCAGTACCCCTCATCTTATCACTACAGGATGTTGTAGGATACACAGTCGAGGTGTGACGTGAGCACAGAGGACACAGCTTGGAGGCCATCAATGTGAATGTGGCCAGGACATTACAGAGAGGGCCTTCTCTAGGGCTGGCCTCAGAAGCAACTGCTGTAAGCAGAAGTGTGCTAATCTTTTCTCCTAGGTTAGGGAGGTAAGAGGCAGGAACTGGTTACACAGTCAAGTCTAAATTAATCTTAATTAACTTCTAATGACTGTCAGGGGGCAAAAGATGTTATCTGGGAAGATCATCAGAAGCATGTTGAGTTCTATTGAGCAAGGCAGAAGGGACTACGGCTTGGGCTGCTTTGACGAAAGCCAAGGTTTCCAGGAAACTCTAATGGTGCATTCCAGTGGAAGCAGAGATGAAAATCCAGACATTCCAGGGCAGAAAGATCTGGAATCACTTTATGCATAAGACTTGCTTTCTTTTTTTTTTGGCTTTTTTCTTTTTTTTCCTAGAAACTAGATCCTACAGCCCTGTATTCAGGTTGATTTATCAACAGGTGAAGGCAAATTTATGCCAACTGTGGATCTGGTAGGGAGGTAAAGTCTCCTTAGGGGAGCTTTGGTTTATTTTGACTCCTTGAAAGTGACATAGGAAACACTGTGGCACCATGTCAACATGGACATTTTCATACAGCTTTTAAACTCATTTCCTGTGTCAAGCCTCCTCTAAACCTTCCTTTTTAGTGTGTGTTAAACCTGTTGCTACATCAAGCAGGTTCCCCGTTCTAGGATCAGTTTTATCCTGGCTGGTAGAGCAGTTAAAGCCCAAGCACAGCCAATCAATTCTGTCTTCACAGAGCTTTCCTGGCTACCTCAAAGAATTTGAGAACAAAGTTTATATACAAAGATTCCCTTCATCCCTCCTATTCCTTGCTTACTTCTGTTAGCCTATTTTTTTGGTATTGTGTTCATTAAAAACACCAGTGATAGAGAAAAATAGTAGACTTGTGATTCCTCAAGACAGTGAGAGCAGTGAGTTTCTTGTTTTCCCTTATTAGAAGATTTAAGAGTGCTGATACCATGAGAATATCCATCAGCAGTGCTCTTATGGGTCCGCAAATGGATGGGTAGTTTTGAATGGAATAACCTTTACATTTCCACTGTAAATCAGTAGAATTAGAGAAAATAGTTATCCGTACCTATAAGCATAGAGATTTTTTTTTATTTCTTAACCATGGAAAGTATCCCTGTACAACTACTGGCATCTTCTACAACTTTTTCCTCAATTCACCCTTACAATTCACTTGTTAAGTCTATAATATCTACTGGGGAGAAGATGTGGCTTATTCATCTGATGCTACAACTTGGGAGTTTTCTCCTGAGCGGCTCTCTCTTTGTACTCCACTGTCCCAGCTGCAGAAATTTCCACCCTTCTCTGTGGGATAAGGCTGGGATGTAGTTGCCATCTTTCCACGAAGGGGACGGCCAGAGTAATTGGTGAGAAAAATGCGTTTCAGCAGCAGCCTGAGTTGCACACGAATAGAGATAAAGTCAAGCATGTGTTTACTCCAGCGTTCCCCCTTCCCCATGAGTCCTTGGCCTCTGATCCCCCCTCATCTACTCCCATTATTCCAGTTTTTCCTGGTTAATATAGAAAATGGAAAGAGAACTTACTTTCTTTCTAGAAAGAAAGAGGTTGTTATACCACAGGTTGATTCACTCACTGATTTCTTGTCTTAATCCTCACTTAGCTCTGAAAAACATGTAATTTTTCTAACTTCTTAGGGATCTTGTTTTAATACTCAAATACCTCAGCCCAGACCCTTAATTTTTACAAGATATTAAAGTTGTTTTATACGCAACTGCTTACACATTTAAGCCTCTGAATCCCTCAGCTGGTTTTAGTGCCACGCTGACAATGAAAAGGGCTAATTCAAGATCTATTCTTACATTTATAGCATCATAAAGAATGTTCAGAGTAAAGACTTCATTTGCATACATCATAAAAGTAAACAAAATAATTTGCATAAAAGACTGTGCATGTAGCAGTGCTTTGAATGAGGAATCTTGGGAAATACGTTTGTAAGATAAGAAATAGAAGGTGGGAGAAGAAGATGACTTAAGAAACGTAGGAAGGCTTTGAAGGGGTGGGATGCTCTGCTGCTTTAGATTGCTAAATCCTTTGATATTTTGCAGTTTTGAGGCACACTTGAGCTATAAAGATCCCTGAGAATCCCCTGAGAGGTGCTAGGTGACGTGTGGCATCCTCAGGGATTCTCTGGGTTGAAAGCTGTGATCAGTGCTAGTCAAGTCTAGGATTTTATTGGTCTGGCCAAAGCTTGAGAGAAATCCCTGTGGTTGGCTATGGAAAATTAGCATGTATCATTTGTCATCTCTGTCTGTATCCCCGATTTCTCTCTGGTGTGCTTCAATATTGTTGAAGTCATATCCTGCATTGAAAGTTTATTGTGCAAGGGGAGAATCTAGGTTGGTGGCACACCTTTATTGGAATTATGTGGTGCCCGTTTAGGATTTTCTGGAATTTTACATCAAGACCATGGAAAATAACCCTGATGGTGTTCATCTTAGCCATGGTTGCCTTGCTTCTTACTGCCTTATCTACCTCTATTTTTAGAAGAAAGTTTTGCTCTATGTTTTGATTACTTCTGTTTACAAGCATCGTCCTCCATGATGCTCTGCTTGAAGTCAACCTGAAGCCAGAGGAGCACAAATTTTAAAGTTACTAACAAGAGCCAGCTTCCTACAGCTTTTAAAGTGCTTGGCCCCTTTCCTGCTTTGGGGCTTTGAATATACCTGTCTAGGTCTTCCCAGTCTTTCAGATAGGGTTTAGGTTCCCGTGACTCAGTTCTCTCCCCTGTAAAATGAGCATTTTCAGAGACTCTGCTGCACTCAGAAACAGTGTAAAAGGTCCTGTGTAAACAGAACAGAAATAGAAGAATTGAGAGCAAAGCGAAGCAGCCTAAAGAGTTATGTGACAGTTTGTGGCTGTCCTGTGATCTCCACTCATCCAGCTAATGAGTGTAAAGCAAAATTGCTGTTGGGATTGAAGAGCCTCAGGAAATGTTTGAGTCCTATGCTTGAGTAGTTATGTCTAAAGCCGGGGTGATTAGCTGGTGCTGTGGGGAAAATCACTCAATACACATCAGGATTTCACAGTCCTCTCTGATCCTGCCCTCATGTAAAGGTTAATAGATCCATGAGTTGCTGGAGCACATAGACCTTGCCCATGGACCATGCTGAGAGGACAGCCCAGGAGGACTGCAGGTCTAGTAGCTATCTGTCCACCAGATCACTGTCACTACAGGGAGGGCCTCCCTGTGGCTTCAGGGTAGGGAAGACTCTGCTGCCAGCATCATCATTAACTGCAAATTTTCACCTATGCACCATAGGTTTAATTCGTAATGAAGGCTGTGAGTGTTTTCATATTTCAGTAGTTTCAGGAAACTGTGTTATTAGGCATTAGAAATCCCACAGAAAGCAATTTGCAAGATCTGGACTTGCTACCTGCCTTGGCCTAAAACTTCATGTAGAGAACCTTCCTTCCCTCCTTCCTCCTTGATAAAGATATTAAACAAGACTGGTCTCAGTCCCAAAACTGGGACCAAAACTGAGACCAGTCTTGTTTAATATCTTTATCAATGACCTGAATGAGGGGATCGAATGCACCCTCAGTAAATTTGCAGGTGACACGGAATTAAGTGGGAGTGGTGATCTGCTTGAGGGTAGGAAGGCTCTGCAGAGGGATTTGGACAGGCTGGAGCGATGGGCTGAGGTCAATTGGATGAGGTTTAACAAAGCCAAGTGCTGGGTCATACACTTTGGTCACAACAACCCCCAGCAATGCTACAGGCTTGGGGAGGAGTGGCTGGAGAGCTGCCTGGCAGAAAAGGA
>JAVSBS010011093.1:0-12870 GCA_033124195.1 Coracias cyanogaster
CTTCTCTTCTCTTCTCTTCTCTTCTCTTCTCTTCTCTTCTCTTCTCTTCTCTTCTCTTCTCTTCTCTTCTCTTCCCTCCTCTTCCCTCCCCTTCTCTTCCATTTTATTCATGAAATAGGAGTTTTAATGTATTTGGAGACAATGTAAGCTATGCAGGCCAGTTGTAATAAAGAAGAGATGTAATTATTGAATTAAAATTAGCAAAAATATTATTATCTCCTAGGTATGTTTTAATTTGAGGTTGATTAGACAATAATTTCAGGTTATTAGCCACAGTATAACAACTGTGCTTAGGACTCTGTTGTTCTGACTGCTATTCTGCACCAAGCTTAAGATAATGAGGGCCTACATGAATGTTAACAGTATTTTCCTAGAAATGTTGCTTTGGAAGAAACAGAATGCAACATGGCTGTGCAGATGTAGAAACAGAGCCAAGATTAACTGGCTTTCCAAGCCATATGCCCAGCAGATATGATGGTATTTTTGTCCAACTTCTTTGTGTAAGGAGCAACACTGGGCTGCTACTGGGGATTCTGTTTTGGCCACAGTAATCTTAACCTTAGCTATTAATGTCTTGGCCAGAATGATTTCCATCGTATTGTAGAATATGCCAGTTTTGCAATGCTGCCATGAAAAAATACCAGTGCACCTCTACAGTGTGTGCTGTTTCTCATAAATTGAGGTTATGTGTTAAATATAGTCCAGTGCTTTATATAGAGAATCATAGAATGGTTTGGGTTAGAAGGGACCTTAAAGATCCAAACCCCCTGCCATGGGCAGGGACATCTTCCACTAGACCAGGTTGCTCAAATCCCCATCCAGCCTTAAACACTTCCATGGAGGAGGCATCTACCACCTCTCTGGGCAACCTGTTCCAGTGTCTCACCACCCTCACAGTGAATAATTTCTTCATTATATCTAATCTAAGTCTACCATTTTCAGTTTGAAACCGTTACCCTTTGTCGTAACACTGCACTCTCTGATAGTCTCTCCCCATCTTTCCTGTAGGCCCCTTTCATGTACTGGAAGGCCACAATAAGGTCTCCTTCAAACATTCTCTTCTCCAGGCTGAACAAGCCCAACTCTCTCAGCCTCACACTAGAACTGGGAGGTGTTCCAGCACACTAATCATTTTCGTGACATCCCCTTTCGTGACCAGCTCAAGCAGGTCCATGTCTCACACTTGGGACCCAGAGCTGGACACAGTACTCCAGGTGAGGTCTCATCAGAACAGAGTACATGGGCAGAATCATCTCCCCTAACCTGATGCCTACAATTCTCTTGATGTAGCCCAGGGTGTGATTGGCTTTCTGGGAACACACCCCTAAGTCTTTCTCCTCAGAACTATTCTCAATCCATTCTCTACCCAGCCTTTCCTTGGGGTTCCCCTGACCTGTGTGCAGGACTTCACACTTGGCCTTGCTGAACTTAAAGAGGTTCACATGGGCCTACCTCTCAAGCCTGTCCAGGTCCCTCTGGATGGCATGCCATCCCTCCAGCATGTGGACTGCACCACTAAGAAAATGTTACACAAAATGAAAGAGGTGTGGGGATAAATGAAGTCATCATCAGCCTGTGATGAGCTACAAAATCTTACCCCTCCAGATTGCTAGCTTGAGTAGAGTCCAATGTGGTAACCAAGCAATCATTTTAACCATCAGATGGCTGCCTAGTGGCCAGTGTGAAGGGAACTCCAACTCCAATTCCTAGGGTAAATATTTATGTTTCATAAACGTGTTACAGGAGAAAGCTAATCAGCATATTCATAAATATTGTCACTGAAAATAATGCAGCAAATTGACAATGACAGGATTTGCTCTTCCCATCTCAGACAATGTAAGCAGTGGAAAAAAAGACAGGATGGCCAAAAATCTTTCACCAAGCTAAATGCTGCCTTTATGTTACTTATGCATTGAGCCAACTTGGTACAAGGCAGTTCTGTAACACATACTGCTGCATTAGCATGAAAATCACACAGCCATCAACATCTGTAGATACGTTCACCTTCTCTGAGTTCGACCTACTGTGGCACAGACAGTAGTGATTGTTGACGTGTCTTGGACAAGGTTAGAGAAAGTTACTGCACCATAGGTGTGGAACCTGGGACAAGAGTGTCAAAGATGACAATATATTAGGAGTAGAGACTGAGTAAATCGCTGAACAGCACAGAAGTAGAAATTTCCCTTCCATGAGACTTCTTGCCTTACTCTTCATGTAAGAAATTGTTCACACACAAAGAAAGCTACAAAAACACAACCTCCCTGTCTCCACTACACATCAGTTACTTCTTTACCAGGTAGGAAGTGACAGAGACAGTTTTCTTTTGATTTTCTGGCAAGAGCTCAAGCATTATGTCGTGGGATCAAAACAAATGCTCAGACAGAATTACCCGCTTGATTAGTCCTGCCTTTTGCTTGTCTTAAACCTGAAAGTTCTGTGTAGTTGATGTTTAATTTCCCCTACCACAAGGCCATCTTAGAGTGAATATCTTGCCCTCCTGCAGGGGCTACTGATATCCACATCCAGGGCTGGTCTTTAGCAAAAGTGAAACTGAAGCAAAGGTGGAAAAAGTAGAAAAGCAGATTTCAAAAGGAAATGCTTAGCTTCCACAAGAGCACTGGGTTTCCTCAAATATATTTCTGGACATTAGAAACGAGGTATTATATGGACCCCACAGACTGTTTCTTCTTTGAGGACAACCTTGTCTTCATGAAGGCTCCTCATGGAAACATCATCTCCCTTGTGCTGGCTGAGCTGCAGGGAAGTACACGCTGACAAAGGAATCTGGCAAGAATTCCAGCCTGCATTCAGGGGTCTTTTTTTTCCAAGGAAATTAAGACACAGGGAGAATGTATGGATATCCTGTTCTGAATGTGGATGAGACCAAAAAATGCCCTTGACATGAAGAATTAGGAAGCATTCTTGTATCCAACAACTCTGACACAGTCATGAATACTTGCATCCTTTCAGGAGGAACTTGACCCAGCACCAGCTGCACAGATAGGAACAAACACATTCTTCACCTCTTTCACCTAAACAAGATCACAAAATTCACTGCCAAATGGAGACTATTTAAATGTTAATTGGGACAGCAGGTGATTTCATTCACACTGATTTTTCCTTGAAACAGAAATAAAAAGAGTTGCAGCAATCCAAGCCTGTTAGTTTTTTTCTTTTTATTATTTTTTTAATAAAATGTTTGATTTTGTTGCTCCTGTGCTGTATTGCTAAATCATGTGAAAATTGTTGCAATTACTGAAATTGAAGGAAGTTACAGGAAAAAATATCCTCCATATCTTTACATCCATGTCATACTGAAGTTAATCTACTGAACCAATGAAAAGTTAAAAGTTTAAAAGGTGAAAGTACTTGGAGTGGTTCTGAATCAAAAGCTTTTCCCATGCATAGTAATTTTAAATCTTTTTGTTCTTTCTCTAGTTAATATTTTAGGATATTTTTGCTTCCGTGAGGAAAATATATATTATAAAAATTTAAGAAGCATGCACATTTTGGTTTTGTAGTGGAATTTTTGTAGCATTCTGTATACATAAAAGGCATTTTCACATCATAAATAAAGAGAAAAGATTCTTGCATAGAATAATTTAAGACTTAACTGCAGGCTTCCACAATCTTCTCCTTTGCCATGGAAGCTCTGTTGCCCCAGTAATCATCATGAAGTGCAAAACCTATGTGCTGTGCATCAAAAGGAGTCTTTCATGCCACAATTTGATCTATTAGGATCCACCTACAGCCCCGACAAATTACAAAGTTTTTGTATATCTCTCCACATTAAGAGTGATTACAGTTGTTTGAACATAGGAGCAGGACCTCGATCACTTTCAAAGGGTCCATTGTTAAAGGTATATTTTTGAGTTAGAAGGCGTTTGTATACAGGATCCTACTGAAAGAATCCTGAACCTGGTCCCTTTAAAATTTTTTATTATTAAGTAGAATGAAAGAAAGTATATTCATAAAATATGCAAATGACACTAAGCTGAGGGCTGTGGCAAGTGTTTTTGAAGAGCTATAGAAAATAGAGAAGTGGTTGAAAGTTGAAAATATGTAATGTAATAAAAAGTAAGGTACTGTGCTTAAAAAAAACAGAAAATACATACAAAATAAGTAATTAAGCAAGCAGAAATACAGAAAAATAGAATAGATTTTATACAAAAAACCCCACCTAAATCTTCTTGGAATTTCTCTGTAAATGCAGTAAAATTCATACACTAGACAAGAACATTTTATGTATGACAACAAAATAGCTGTGTTACTTGCCGGACTTCTGCTAAGATCTCAATGAGAATAGCGCCCTCAGAAAAGAAAGACACAAACCAAGCAAACAAACAAACAGAAAATATGTTTAAATCCTTTTGCAAACAACAAGGAGATAAAAAAGTAAAAGAAATTCCTTATTGTAGAAGGTGGGACATTTTCTTTTTTTCAAGAGGATACAATCTCCTGGAGGACTTGTCAACAGACTTCCAATATGAAGCGCTATTCAGAAACAAGAGGTGAACAACTGCTCAGCTAGGGAAAACGAGTTTTATTTGGGGCAAAGAAGGCTGAATGAGACATCCGTCTCAGCCCTATATTTCTGTGAATCCAGCACTGTAAACCTGAGAAAACCTATTGTGCCAACACACTTTTGTACACCTTGCTGTATTCGTGTTTTGCTGATATCCATTTACTAGCTCTGATTTCAGACTTTGATTGTAAGCATTTGCCAGCATTGCAAGCTTTTTGTGGGCACCTTTAGTGTCTTTACATGCTCTACTATAGAGGAGTCTTGGTCTGTTGGCGATTCCCAGTACATGAATTAATAATAGAAGCAGTTACTGTGCTATTCCTACACAATAGTTCCTGAAAAGAGCGTAGAGACATTACCACTGAAGGAAAATAAGGAACTCTCAGTAAAAGAATTGGGTTTAATTACATTTCATGCAGGGTAAGGATTTGCTACAAGTTGATATGAGAAAATAAAAGAAATTTTAAAGTGCTAATGACAATTGTTATATTTCATGAAGGACTGATCATGTAATGGACATTGCAGTAAGCAGGGAGTGTTATTCTGGAGTGCCAGAGTAGAGCTGTAGTCTAGAGCTGTGCCGTCAAGAATGTTGTTTCCACTGAGAATGGCAAATATACGGTATTTAGTAGCTATTTCGGTAGATTTACTATACTTTTATAAAATGGTTTGTTTCAGCGATATTAAAAATATTTCAAGATTATTACTTAATCAACTAAATTAATCTTGAGACTAATATTTTTCCAAACCTGATAGATTTTTACTTAGAGAGACCAATAAGATACCATTTTAATGACCCAAAAGTTCTGTAATTAAGGTAATATAACATAATTTTTATCCTCATAGGGTTAAAAAAAAGAAAAAGCATATGTATATATATGTATATTTTATTATTATTATTAAGATCCAAGGCCTACTTTTAGATAACTGAGTTGTCATTTCATCTCACATCCAGGAAAAAGAGAGAAAAACATGAGCATATTGCTACAAATAGGTATAGTCAGGAAGAAAAATTGTCAAACAATTTCTGAAACCATGAAATTGTTTCTTCTTTGAAGTCACAGAAAGAGGAAAATTTGGTCCTATGACAATAGGTGTGCGTGTTGCCCTTCACACACAGCCTTGCCCTCACAATGTCGTCCGTTATTCCTGTGTTATTTGAGGGAAACTTCACAATACAAATCTTGGTTTGTATGAAGTGTTTTTCTCCTTTGGCTTTTGCTTGGCTTATGTTGCTGCATTCTCCCAATACATTTTTCAGTAGCTGCTTGAAGCATGGTCATGCAAAGTGCTAGTTTTGTTTACACCGCTGCTACAAACTACAGTGTTGTCTTGACAACTAATGGTGATTATACATGTCCTAAAAATTCCTTTAAAAGCTAAATTATTATAAAAACCTGTAAGGATTATTTCAGGTAAATGCTCTGACAACAGGTAATTCTTTAGAAGGTGATGCCCTCAGTGGGGAAGTAAACAGAAAGAAAGATGTCTCTTTCAAACTGAAGGAGAATTATTTATTAGGAAACTGTATTTTCAGACTTCCTACAGAACAGCTGTGGGTCCTTAATAAACTACAGTTGTAGCGATCTCCTGCCCTTTCAGTTCCACAGTCAGTAATTCAAATGTGCCTGTTACTCAGAGATGATAGCTACCCTGACAGCTGGAGACAGGGTGACAAATAGCTCTTCCAGTTGAGACATTGACATAATTGAAATGTGCTGCCAGCGGAGAACACAAGAGACAACGTGGATAAGCAGCAGCAAAAGCCACATGAAGAGTACAGTCCTTCTACTGCTCTGCTTTCACCGGCACAGCAGTTTCAGGCTGTTCAGGTCAGCTGTGATAATTGCAGTCCCACAACAGCGTTGCTATCACGCTGGAAACAGAGTGGATTGATCCATCATTAAACATTTACAAAGCCTACAAGATAGCTGTAGAAGATGAAAGGTGAAGACATGGTAGATGCGCTAAAGTGTACAGGAACATCCTACTTTAGATGTCTTGTAACAATATCTTTAGAAACTATAACTGAAATGGTATTTTAAGATTCTGTTTCTCTTAAATATTAAGATTTTTTATCAAAATACTTTTCTGCTGTGTTTGTTCAGCCAATAACTAGGATATAAAGGGTTTGTATAGTGGACAAGACCTGGCATTGAAAAACAGATCTGTAAGCGATCTTATTTTCATGGTTGACTAAGCATACTCTTTACAGGCTTTTGATATCCTTGTACATTTACGCAGTAGCAAAATAAATATTTTCATTTTTCTGGCAAGTATTTTGGGATACAAAATACATGACTAATAAGTATGTACCTGACCTTATGATGTTTGTGAAGGAGCTTTAGAGATTTTAAGAGCAAAATGTGATTTACCTCAGTCATAGAGCCATTGCAAATTGCACTTCTTTAAACATAGAGAATAACCTCTTTGAGCCTCAGTTTTCCCATATGGAAAATAAAAGGTAGCGAGACATTTATTTCTTGCACATGGAAGTCATAATAGTTCTATCTGTAAAATATTATTCAAAGCAAAATTCTGTGCACCTCTGTAATCAGATATGTCTACACTGGAAATACAATTAATGCCTTTCTTCAGTATGAGAAAAGTAGGATTGTATAAGCTGCTCAGGAAGAACATAACCTAGTAAATGAAAGCTAGAAATATTTGCAGAGGAACCTGATCACTCTTTTATTTCCTCACTTTGCTCTCTAGAATTGAAGGCATACTTGGGGTTACTAACAGTTTTCTTCTCTTTTCAGCCAATCATGGTCATTCTTTATTAGCTTGACAAATAATTCACGGGTAGAATTCTGCACTTCACCACAATTATAATGCAAAATGCACTTTCATGTTATGGAATGACAAAGTACAGAGTGACCCAAAGCCTCTGTCTAGGGAACAGCAAGAATAGAGCTAACACTTTTGCTCTAATTAGAAGACAATCACAGCTAATCTGTTGAGGGAAGCTGGCTGGAACCATGTGGGAGGAATCAGGAATTTCCCCAGGGCACTTAAAGCGATTTATGGGGAAGAGCTGGTTTTAAATGGCCATGTGTCGTGTGGTGAGGGGAATGACATACTGGGTGAAGAAAGAAAAAGGATGCTTAGGAAGGCATTTTAAATGCCTCTTCCAATATCATATTCTTTCTGCAAGAATTCATTTTACATAAGGATGGGGATACGCTTTGAACTTTGTAGAATAGTTAACGGGAAGGTTCTGTGTTTGCCTTTGTATATTTAAGGGGCTTTATTGCACTTCCATGCGGTAGTGGATTTTCACTAGCTCTAGGCAATCACTGCTGCCCCTAGCAGCCATAGCTTGTTTGTTCTTCTTGAGATGCTTGAGAATTCCCAGTTGCAATGACGTTGTGTACATCTGTTCAGATGTACACAGACCTACAAGCTGCACTTGGTCAGACAATGAGACAGGAATATAGGCCTGCTCGCAGAATTTTTTCGAACAACGGAATAACTGTGGCATCACAGGATGATACAGGTTGTATATTTACAAATAATAAAAAATCTGCCTAAATATTAAAAAATCCACCAATTGTCAAAAATTACAAGACTCGAGTATATTTAGTCTCATAGGCAAATATGCTACATCACACAAGACTTGAATGTTATTGGGAAAGTGAAAACGAGTACGAGTGGATTGGTCAGTTGGTTTGAACATCTTTGCATCAGCTGTCAGTCAAACCAGTAACAGCAGCAAAGGTACCCAAGCGGAGATTAGAGGGCATGCTTGACTTTTTACAATTGTAGATACCATCCTTTTAAACTGCAGCTGTATCTGTGGTAGCTAAACTGTCCCAAACAAAGACAAATCCTTCAGACAGATGATACAAGATGGACAGAATAAGGAGACAACCGTACAACCCTTTGCTGCTGAAACCCTTTAGGCTTCTACCTACACTTTACTGCAGCAGGTCTTGTACCTCAATATGTGTCAAAGCAAATGTAACTGCTTGGCAGTTTGTGCTTGTTGGTCAAACACTCGTATCTGGAACACTTCTGTGACATGTTTATTGACAAAAGGAAAATTGTTGGATATTTCAGGGGCTTCTGTGATAACTTTAGCTTCTCTTTCTATATAGGACACATGCAAACATAAGTCGTGGTGAAAAACAGAAACGCACTGCAGAGCTGCATGAAAGATTGTAAAACAACAAACTTGCTTTTAATTTGCCTATATCTTACCTTAATGAAGATAAATCAAAGAATAAAGACATTCTGTGGAAATAAACCCCTCTGGAAATCCTAAGAATTTAAAATGCCAAAAAAGCATTTAAAGCCAAAAAGTACAAAAATAAAAGATAGAAACAGTGGATTTTTCAAATATCTAGAATAGCTTTGCTAGTGTGAAAGGAGATCAATGTAATGATTAAATTTAAAGATAGAATAATTTTAATTTAAGGTAGAATCTGGGCTTCTAAATTCAGCATCTGCTTCAGTAAGGACTAAATATCAAAGTGTCTGTAATTCTCTTTCTACTTTCCATCGCCCACCTGGGCTTTGACTTAAATGATTAAAAATCATCAAAAATAGGTATAAAAAAACCCTGCAAATTCTCATCTTCCTTTTTATCTATACTTAGGCATTTGAATATCTAACTTCTCTCTGAGGCCTCTTTACAAGGATGAGCCATCAAAACACTTTCAATAGCTCAAATAAACCAGTAATCTTTTAAATACAAGTTTGGAGGCCCAGCTAATGAAGTAAATAAAGAATGATGCGAAGCAGTTCAGAAATGTCTAGGGAACAAGAAGGGAATAACATTTGTTCTGCACCTGCTGTAAGTATGCAAATCATCCGTAAGCCACCAGAGGCCTAGCACTGGGGGGTGTCCTCAATAATGAGACAGAAGTTGGTGTTTACAACAACATCAAAGAAAGACAACTTTCTGGGTTTATCCAGTGTCTAATAGACATGCTTCAGGACATTGATATTGTGCAAGATTATTGTGAGCCTTAGGATGCAAGACCCTCCGATACTGTTAACATGTGGTTGTGATGCTACATAATGATATGCAAAGGCAAAGTTCTCCAACACTGATGAAGTGTCAGCAGCTGAAAGGTTTTGGTACAGAATGGACATCAGTCAGTAAAGAAAAATGTATCTGTATGTGTCTATTTATTAAAATGCAGTAAGTATAAATAAGGGTATATCTGTACATAGATTTTGCGTAGGATATGTGAGAGATGTACACTAAAACACCTACATTAAGCATAAATAATGCCTTTAGTGAGCTCTGTGGGTAATCCCACTGTCTAGATAAATAAATCTAAAAATCTGTCAAAAAAGCTGATGATCCCATGATATTAAAGCATCTGACGTACTTTATTTAGAGATTTTAGCAGAGAAAAGATTCTAGCAGTTGCAAATTATTTTTTATATCAAGTCCTAAAATTATAGAACCAAATGGTAAAATGGGCCCTAAATTTAATGGTGTCTCCTGTAAGTCTGCTCTATGAGAGTTCAACACAAATTAAATAATGAGACAGATAGAAAATAAATCCACAAGCCACAAAGATTTTTAAATGGCATGTCTATTTTTCCAGTCTTAAAAGTGATTTTAAATTATAATTGAGTAAATTATTCATAATCAATGTCTGATCAGTTCGAATTATTTTGTTTCACAGCATATCTATTAGATTATTTTTTGTACCTTGTTCAGTATTTGAATGTATTGAGAATATTTTCCTTGTATTTCGTACTGGGTATAATTCATTGTATCTACTTGACACCATATCCAGGGTGCCTGTTAACTGCGATCATTATATGAATTTTCTTTGATTGGATTAACGTAACTGATAAGCAAGAAGATGTACAGCTGAACTGAATCACATGAGAACACGCTGATCTCTCCATTTCAAGATTGTTTCTGTGGCTTTGGGGAGAGAACAGTTTAAACTGAGATGTTTCTTCTCCAAAACTATGCAAAGAAATGCATACTACAGTTTACGCGGTGTACAAACAAAACCAGGATTATTCACTCCAACCAAAGAAAAAGAAAGTTACAGCATCTGAAGTGCTCAAAAGAGAGGATATCTGAACAGGTCATCCCACTTCAAATTACAAATCTGAAAAACCATCTTACTTATTTGGTATCAAATTGTTCTAAAAGAATTGGATCAATATGAAGTTACCAAGGCCAGATGGTGTTGATTTCAGCCAAATAAAATTAGCTTCATTGGTTTTGGCTCACTTGTCTATTCCTGTTGATCTATGTGAATTTATGGAGAACTGGGCAACAGCCAAAGTCATACCCCATTCGTTTCAAATGTGGCTCCATTTTCTCCAGTTAAAGAATATTGTAGTAGATCTTTTTTACCCAAAGTGTATAAGGAATCTGATTTTAGCCAACAGTTTCATTTTCTGTGATGAAAATCTGCTTGTTAATCAATTTTCAGAATAGAAATATTCGATTTTTAGTTTATCAATCAGAATCTCACGACATTAACAAAATAACTAATGACCTTTTAATTCCTTTCCAAATATTGCCCACTGATTACTAGCGTACAATGCAGTTCTCAAGGCCTCTAGCAAGCAAGCTGAAAGATGCATTTGAAGTACAGTAATCATGGGGTTTAACTTACAGATCTAAATTTATTTCCAGCTGTACTAGGTCAGAATCAAAGGCAAAACCACAGAACTAAAAATGCTTGGAGTTCAACATGCAGGTATAGTGACTCAGAAAGGCCATTGTCAGTTAATCTATATGTCCTTCCATTTCAATGTGAACTGTGGTTTGTTAGAAGTATTTCTCAACACTACCCCCACCTCTTCTTAAGCAATATCCTAATTAGATAAAAGTGAGAAGAGTTTTGCCAGAACGTCCTCTGAAATCTCCGTGCCAATCAGCAAGACTGCTAGCAAGGAAAAGCCAGAATGTGTAGTCTTTGCCTAATTTAATTTTCTATGGAACAATGAATTTTTACAGACTCTAAACCAGAGCATTTTCAACAACTTTCTTTTGAGGGAAGGACCCAGAAAGTTATTGACTTGTAGTCAACCTGAGTTAAAGTTGTCCAACCAGTTCTGAACAGTAAAGGCAAGAGCAGTTCAAAGCTTGATGTAAATGGACAAAATGCTGCTTTTTTTTTTTTTAATACATTGAAAAAGGGGAAAAAACACCCTTCAAATTTTCATTAAAAATACAGACTGACTAAATGCATTGGTCACAGCTATATATATTACGCTTAAATTGCAAAGCTGATGTTACTTCTAGGCAATAGTGAAGTCCACTCGGCTGTGTCCACCTCATACCACGTTTATATTACCTGAGTGTACAGTGTGTACACCTATCTCACTATTCTGTAAATTCAACTTAGGAAGCAAATACAAAACTCAGGATGAGCTTAATGTAGCAAAAATCCATTTGGGAAGGCAATTCTTTTAACAGGTATTACAATCCGATATGAACAATTGCCTCTGTATCTATTCTTTAAGTTAGAAATTCAAACCATACACTACATGTATCATAGGAGATTACATTATAATCTAAATGCTAATGTTGAAGTGATACCCAGGTCAGGACTATAAGTGAGACGTGGTATGTCAGTAGATCTGTCCATAAAAAACATTTTAAATTAACACAATATTTCAGACCCCGCACAGAGACTGCAAAGAAGAGTGAAGAAGCAAAACGTGCACATAACTGGGGTTGTTTGAAGCTGAAATGAGAGAGGCATCATCCTTTACCTTCATCAGTATTTTCTACGTATAAGAATTTCCTCTGCATTAGAAAGCGATTACAGATGGATTTCTAAAACTAGTGCCTCTTGCAGTTCATTCCTCTGCATTCCGTGAATGCACAGTTGACACATGGTGGCAAATATTACTCTCTGTTACACTTCAGTGGAACTTCTGTCTTCTTTTTCCCCAGTGCCCAATTTACAGAGCAGAAGGAGCTAATACCAATCACCTTCCTCCAAGTGCTCTGTTTATCATTTCCCTGTTTCTATGCTTGATAGTTTCCCTGTGAGGAGGTGCAAGATAGTTCCGTTTTCTTTCATGTATATTTTTCTGCTATTTCGTTATCATCTGCTAAATAGCATGGCAGAAAATACTTAAATGTATTGTCTGGGATAACAATGGCTACACAACCGAGAATGTGCTGAGATTGCTGCATATGCAGCAACTGTGACATTGCTTCAATGTTAGCTCGTCCTCTCCCAGGTTTGTTCTGCTCTCCTAGTATATCTTGTCACCATAGTTCTAGTTTGGCAAAGAACTAAATGGAGGTTGTAGCGAGGCTGGTGTTGGTCTCTTCTCTCAAATTAGTAATGATAGGACGAGGGGTAATGGCCTCAAGTTGCGTCAGGGGAGGTTTAGATTGG
>JAVSBS010011093.1:12970-29228 GCA_033124195.1 Coracias cyanogaster
TGGTGGAGTCACCATCCCTGGAGGTGTTTAAAGAATGAATAGATGCGGTGCTTGAGGATATGGTGTAGTGGTTAGAGTGATGCCAGGAGAAAGGTTGGACTTGATGACCCTGGAGGTCCTTTCCAACCATAATGATTCTGTGATTCTGTGAACTTCTATTTTAATTCTTGCATTTCTGGAATATTTGTAGCATGATGAAGGCATTAAAGAGACCCTTGCTCTCCCTCTTCATTAGGATCTGTGTGTTATTTCCAGTCCCCACTTGCCATCTGCATTGAGGCGGTTACACGTGCACCTCTGACAAAATTAACCATTCTCCTCAGGTAAAAGGCTTGGATTTAACAAGCAAGGAAATTCACTTTAAATGCTTGTACCTTTTATCACCACACATGCATAGGCACAAAGAGTACTCACAATAGCCAGTTCTCAATCCTTTCCAGGAGCCGCTCTCTGCGAGCAGGACGAAGGTCTCCTCTCCAAAGCAACTCAACCTTTTTCGTGTAGGGTGATAATCTCACTCGGGTTTTCTTTAGCTGAAAGTCTTACTTTTCTCCATTTGCTCTCAGTCATCTTTCATGGTGAAGAATTACTTTTCTCATTATAATCACTAGCTTTTCTTCGTAAGATATTGCATGGTTCAGAAATGACTTTGAGAGTGCCCTTCCCTCGTTTTGCCAATCAGTTGGCATGGTGACACAACAGCTGCTACAAATCGCAGGAAAGATGCTTAACAGGTACATTTTAGAGAAAAGTTCATGCTGAAGAAACCACTAAATTTGCAATCATAGCACTTGTTCTCTGGGTGGCTGTGATCGTACGGCTGTCGCTAGGGGAAAAAATATTTTGGAAGCATTGTAACTAATGTATGAACAAGCTTGTGTTGAGATGTGATCTGAAGCATTTACATTCTGTGCACAAGGTGTTTCTTGGCTTCACGAGCAGAGGCGGAGCCCACACAGGTCGGCATCATGCAGATTCAGTGACGTCAAGGTGCAGCTGAAGGTGCTGCCTCAGCTTTGAACTCCTTTGGCCTTTCTTACCATCATGACATCTCCAGCACTCAAATCTGTGAAATTTTGGAGTTAAGCCCATCACATAAAAGTGGAGTGTTCACTCTTCTAGTGTGGTCAGAGCTTTGGAAATCATTAGGTGACAGCACAATGAATTAAGCTGTAACGTCTATGACAACCCTATACGCCAGAATCAGAGGTAGCCACCCTCTCATCCTACCATCCTGCTCAGGAGCAGATAGGGACGGGCCAAAATACACTGCCAATGCTTTGTACTGCTGCCTTTTTTTATTGCTTTGGATTTAAAGATTGTGGTTTTGCCAGACAACTGACTTATCAGACCTTATATAATTTGTAACAGCCCTATGTGCACTTCCTTTGAAGATCACTTTTCATAGAATTGCTGGGTCCCATCTGGAAATTCCCAGAGCCCATTGTATTCATTGTTTTTGCTAGATTCCATACACACACACACACATGCACACACACACACCCCCCCACACACCCACACACCCCGTATCCTGCTTGTTTCAGATGTTTTTCACTTATATCCTGATTTGTGTTAATAACATCAAACAGGTCTAACAGATATTTTCCCCAGGACCCTAACTTCCCTGATAGAAGGTATTTCTCTAAAAAATGGTTTATGGACCATTTGCATTTGCAGCTAAGACTTAACAAATCTTCAAAAATTAAACTGAAAACCTTGACACTTGTGTTTTCAAAAAGAGGTAAGTACTCTTTAAAATTACTAATACTCCTTTAACAGGCAGTGTGCTTGAATTTGATCCCAGATATCCCAGTTTTCTGCTTAGAACACACTTTTTGCAGATGAACATCATTCCCATTAAAAGGAGATTTTCAATGGAAATGCTGACATAGTGAATCAGGAAAGCTAGTGTTATTGAAATTATGCAGAATTTAATAATCAGAAAAGTAAGCAAGAACTAAAAAAAAATAAAGATATTCAGGTGGGATACATATTTTTTCATAAAATGATGTTGTTCTTGTAATTGTGACACTCTCCTTTTGCAGTGATGTGATGCTGATGGTTTCAGCATGTGGTTTTTGCAAATGTTATTCTGGATAAAAGGAAGTGTGTTTCCAAGTTTAGTTACTTGGCAAACCAAGGCATATGAAATTGAACAACCATACTCTTCTTCAGCAGAGTATGGTAGTTTCAATACTAACCTTCCTTTCATATTCTCATCTTTTTTTTTTTTGTCAATGGTTGAATCAATTTAGTATTTATAACAGTAACATCTTGTGGTTTCAGGAGTAGACTGAAGCATATTTCAAGAAAGAATTGTTTGAAGAGGAGACACAAGCAAGGTGACAAAGACTATTCAGGAGACAATTGGCAGACACAGAAATGGACCCAGGTCTCCCTTACCTGTTTCTAATGCCCTCCTAGCTAGGACTTAGTTTTTCTTTTAGTTTATAAATGTTAAGATGGTTAAAGTGCTGATGTCAATAGACTTTAATTTGACTTTCACTGCTATGTATGCATGTATGTGTATCACTGCTGGTATATATGCATGTATGTGTATATGCACATATTCTTAGCACTTTTTTATATATATTCATACACATTCTTGAAGGGTAAAGTCAACAACATAATGCTTTCCTAAAAGGGATTTGTCTCTCCTTTCTTTCCTTCTTAAAAGCACTGTATCTGAAAAGACCATCTAATAACTCCACCGCTGCTCACGTTGATTCAAGAACTGAAAACGAAAACACAATATATGTAAAATGTGTTCCAATGTTATAGAACAAAATATGCACTGCATATTTTCTGGAGAGCTGTTGTGTGCTTTTAACTGTGAAGATTCCACAATGTCTAAAGCTGAAAAGCTGGACTAGTGTTTTCATGACTTCGAACATAAGAAGCATGGCTTCACTATGGAAACTCTCATCAAACTAGACAGCCAAATCTATCAGATCCCAATCCCACATTTATCCATGAGAGATAGGACATGATTTCTAGCCTCATAAAATTCAATAGGAATTCTAATAAGATCTGCAGTTACTTTAAAAATACTCAAAGCAATAAAAGTGTTCAGCACAACACATGAAATAAATTCTATTCATAGATGAAGTGTATCTGAATCTAACATATATCTGACTCTTCCTTCTCAGTTAATCTTAGACCACGAGAAGCACTATCCTCATTTTAAAGGTACCACCCAGAGTTAAAATATTCAAAACCATCCAACTGTCTAGCAAGATACCACTTGCCCTCATTGACCCTATAATGACTTAATTCAAAGAAGGGATAAGCTAGGCCAGTTGCTGATCCGTCTATAAGCACAGAATCACAGAATCATTCTGGTTGGAAGAGACCTTTAAGCTCATCAAATCCAACCATTAATCCAGCACTGCCAACTCCACCACTAAACCTTGTCCCTCAGCACCACATCTTCACAGCTCTTGCCTATTCTATCTGACAAAGGGTAGGTAGATGGTGAAATGGAACCACTATTTACTTAGGCATGACATTTTGCCTCCTTGGGCTGTGTCAGCAGCTTGTGAAGGCCACCATCCACTGGATTTGGGAGCGTCTGTAACTTAGACGCGTGTGTATGCACGTGTTATGTTCAACCATAGCAATTGCATAGTTATTAAAAAAGCAAAAATATCATCCAAGAATAATTGCCACATAAGTTTTTATTTCATGGAAGCATGTCTACTTTCACAGTCCCTCAAAATTTTGAAATGTTTGGCATAAGAGCTGGAGACCCTGTGAGTCTCCGGAGAAACTGAAAGGTTTTAGATGTCTTAGATGATTCTTAAAATTAGTATTTTTAGTATCATTATTCCTGTTATGTGAAGTGTATGTTTCAAAGATGTTCTAGGTTGTGACCTTGTTGTTGATCAATCAGAGCTTAAATAGCTTATGCTACCTTGAAAAACCTTAAACTCTGTACTGGTGGGAGGAAGAAGGGAGAGGGTACAAATTGAGAAAGGAAACTGCAGTTACAAAGACTAAATGATGATGGTGCTTGGACTGCAATGCTTATTTTTCCCCATCTAATTGGTCTTTCCCTTTTCTGTGCTGGCAGTTTGCACTTCCAGATAAGGTTATGGGAGAAACAGAAATAATCTTCTTAAATAAAAATACTCACTGATGTAGAGGTAAATACTTTCCTAGAATAGTTATTAATATAATGATATTAATAACTAAGCAGATATTTTCCACTTCAAAATCTTCTGAACATTGCATACTAATCCTCATGGTGTTTCAATGACTTGCTCCAGAAAACAGAATGTAACTGGTACTTCTGGATGTTATATACATTTCCTCACTGCCCCTGCTTACTGCTTCATGTACTGAAGAAGTGAAAAGTTCACCAAAAGTAGAGTAACTTCACAAGGTAATTCATCCCACATCACTGAAGACTATGGCAGGAGCCTCTTGTAACCTCAGCCAGCTGGAGTGGTAGGGTCCATTTGCTGGGTGAAGTATCATCAGAGCCTGTGTAGTCCCACTTTGCTGTCCTAAGCACCAGCTAGATAAGAGAAATCAAAATGAATGTTCACTTTGTACTTCCAAGCATATTCTGATTCTGATTTCCTTGAAGGAAATGAGGATGTTCTACATGCATAAAAATAACCTGACTAGCAAGGGCATCAATGATTGTGAAATGACCTTCCAAAACATTTAGTTACAGTAATGAGATTAATAGTCCAGGAATGGTCATAAACATCTAAAAGATTTAGTCAAAGGCCTAAATCCATCAGTCTCCCATCTTTATTTCTTTAAGGTTCAGCACAGGCTCTGCTGCCATTTTTAGACTTCAACATTACAGAGAGTATGCCAGCAGAGATATCTCTTTACACAGTGTCTCAATTTCACACTAGTGTGCCTCCATAGTAAGAATTAAATGTTTTGTGTTACGACGTCACAGCAAAAACCAATGGAGAGGAAGTGGGTAATTTCTACTGTGTGGCAATAACAAACCATTTTCATTGTAATCACCCAAATCAGTTATTTTGTTTCATTTCTTCAGCACTTTTTTTTTTCCCAGCTGTGCTGTGGCTGAATGACAGTGTGAAACTTGGGAGAATGCATCTGCCCAATTATGAATTCTGTTCAGTTTTGTGAGTACTATTTGTAATTGCAATAACCACAGTGGATTAAATCACCCTCTTTTTTTTTGTGCAAAATTGCAATGCATTGTGGATATGGAATCTGAAAGACTGTGACAAAGAAATCGAATTTTATCAACACGGAATGACTCTTCCCAGTTGAATAACGGTGCTACTGTCAGCAGGGCTTTTGATTGAAATAGATTTTAGACAGAAAATTAAACCAAGCCTGGCCTGGCCTGAGATACCCAGAGCCTTCCAAGTTCCACCTTGCCTAGTGACTTGGAGAGCTGATTTACACCGCTTGGCAAAGAAAGCGTGGGAGCTTTGCCTGTTAGCCTGCAACATGATGTGCAAATACTTTGAACAAGTAAACATTGTATACGAGCATTAAACATAAAATTCTTTAAAAGGTTTCAACATGATGACATGGAGAATTCTGCAAACCATTAGCAGCATTTATCAGCTCTTGGGTCTGTGAAAACAAAGATTTTGCACTAGTGGGCACCTTTTTAAAAAGCTATCCTGGTTATGAGAAGCCGTGTAGCTGCACAACAGGAATTACCCCACACTGAGTAAGCCAACTTGTTGCCTGACTATATATCAGCTGAGTCTCTGGAGTACTAAAAGGCTGGAAATGTGGTTGTCTTCCACTGACAAAGGTGTTTATTTCCACAGCATGTTGCTGTCATACTGCACGCTATGATCAGCTGATTGAACCCAGCTACCTTACCGGAAAATCTTCCACCTCACATTCAATCGTGTTTAGTCACAGTAAGCCAAGACAATAAATGAAGAAAAATCATGCACATGGCAACGCAGTTCTAGGCATGTCTTTCCTTTCAGCACTATAGTACTTCTATTAAAGACTATGAGTCAGTTATAGGACAGTCTCAGGCAGTAAATACTAGTTCCAGGAGATAGTCAGGGTGTGATTTTTTTTTTCTGCTGAGTTCAGTGAGCTTTGGATTCCATCCCACATCAGCAATTTGGGTCTCTTAGTATGAAAATTAAATGCATTCCAAAACCAGTGTTAAAACTAAGAGAATTTAATAGCTGTCAAAACCGTATACAAAGATACAAATTGGCCAATGTACAGGTAGGAAGATGGTCACCATCTGGACAGCTTTCATGTGTTCACTACGTGTTCCTCATGCTAGGGATTTGGCGTTTTATTTTTAGTGAGTTTGCAGCCAGGCGCAAGGCGCCTGAGCAGAGCTCACATTTGGATTTGTTCAAAGGTCCAGACCTGTTTTATACAGCCTCAAGTTCAACACCTTTTACTTGTTGAAATATTGCCAAAACCAGCCTTTGTGAGACCTGGCTTACTATTTCTGCATCAAGGTACAGGACTCCACTTGGGGACCGGCATTGCTTTAATGCTTCAGCCAAAGCTAAAGTCTTGTCAGTTCAGTTACTCAAGAGTTCATGCTTGTTGATCCAACAGCCTAAGGAAACCGGCTGCCAGGAGACCAGTATTCCAGTTTCATTAGCTTGCTGGGGAAAGTTCAAGGCAAAAGCTTCTGTGGTAGTTGAATATTTCTGATGTTCACATATGACGGTACTAGGCATTTGTGAACTTACTGATTACGAGCTCCAGCTCATTGCAAAGCCTCCTGTGAGCAGTACCTATGGCGTGTCAGGTATATTTTAATACCGAAGGAGATTAATGCGTATCCCTGGCAGTCTGCACCAATGTAAAGGTCTTCTGGGATGTCTCCAGCTCAGGTTCCTTGCATGCCGGGTTGAGGTGACAGTGCAGGACTGCATTAAACTCCTGGCTCAGCGCCTGTTCTTGATTGGATGATAAGTATACACAGGTTTTTACAAGGTCGAAGGAACAGTATCTATAGATTGCTGGGATGACAGGGAACTTTTTGAAAGCTAATGGCTCAACAACTACCACTGAGAGGAAACAAACCACAACCCCTGGTAAGCTCATTAATCCAACTCTGTCCTTGTGGGAGTTCAGTGTCAAGAAGCTCAAAGCATTTTCCTTTCTGGGCTGATCTTGAAGGTTAGATTTCTGGTTTTCAAACTCTTGACTGTACAATCTCTGTGGGGTTACTAATTGTACATTTGAGTCTTTTTTATCAGATGTTTCGGCATTTTGAGGTTCTTAACTCTTTAGCATTGATATGACAGGACAAAGTTCAGGGAGTCAGTGAATTCAGCTTTTTCCGCTGTTACGAAAGTATGTGGTTTTTGTAGTATCTCTGGGATATCACATTTAGCTGCATGGTCTAATAATGTGCTTTGGTACTATTGTCATGTAAATTAGGATATATAGGACAAGTGGAAGTTTTTTTTCCAGTTTTAAAGCAATTTCTCATGTATTTATTATATATGGCTACTGACGGAAATTAGACACAATATGATCAGTATTTTACTGGCTACATGATTTTTTCATAATCTAAAGACAGTAAGTTTTGCTTTATATCCTTTGGAGACACATTTTTGTCAGCCTCCTGACATAGCAGGTTGTACCAAAGTTTGGATTAGTGTAAGGCTGAGCATAAGGTGAGAGGAAATTAATCACATGGGTTGTCATGCACAGTCAGAGCTGTGAAGAGCCAATTTAGCAGTGGATTACAGAAAAAAAAAACAAAACATGACAAGCATGTAAAAGCAGAGAGACTTTGGAAACATTTTTTAACAGAAAAAAAGATTTACATTTAGAGTCTGAATGACAAGCTGTCCTTTGCTTCCAATACATTGTTCCTGTAAAATCACTCGTAATGCCTTCTTGCTAATAGGTAAAAAGCAGCATTAAAATTCCTAGTGTGCAGTCAGGAGGATTTAAACATACTCTAACAAAGATGAAAATAAAATTAGATTCATCAAAATGTTTCCTGATAAGTGTGGCAGTATGCAATAAAAGAAAAAGATATTAATATTTAATAATTATTTTAATTCTCCATTTTTCTTCTACATTTATGGGTCTTTTAACTTGTGATACTCAAAGAGTCTAGAGAATTAGGCATGCAGTGTTAAGGTATGCAGGTAGATGACTACATCCCTGACCTGAGATTTGGGTAAGTGAACAGACCCCGAGAAACTACCAGCCATGACATGAGAACTTGCTGGAAGCCACAAGTAACACAATCAGAACAGGAAAAATTTACAGATAGTCCTGTTAGGAATGACCAGATTTTGCAGAGGTTTAATTGGGTTTATGTGAGAGAAAGCCACATTCTATCAATATTTAGAGGGGACCACTGGGGACCTTTTGAGGAGACAGCCTGAAAGGCCAGCAGGATCTAGGGAACAATATCAGTAACAGTGAGATTGACTAGGGAATGTTATCAGAAATACCAAATTGGTGTGCTGATGTAAAAAAAAAAAACAACTTCCATGCATAAGACGTAAATAGGGGTAAGTTATTTATTAAAGGGAGCCCAGGGCAAAGAAGGAGATATGACAGTAGTTGAGTGAAGAACCAAAGTGGACACCTGGGGGTCTGTGTGACCAGGTGTGTCCATGCTGTGCAAGTGCATCTGCAACCCTGAAATACGTGCTTAGCCCTCAGGTGAGTCAGCAAGGATGAAGGATCCGGCATCCTGAAGCCCACTTTTGGCTACTCAGAATTCCTACAGAATTTCAATACACTGAGATTTCATTGAAAAGGTTTCCAAAATTTCCTGAAGAGACTAACTGTATCATTTACGACGCTAATAACAATGTTAGGAAAATGTGCCTTCTGATATTTTTGTGGTGATTTTTCATAAAGAAACTAGACCTAAAACCTATGTTTTATCATATTTAGAAAAGAACAAAATTTAAACCCTCTTTGCTTTTTAAAGTAAAACACTGAAATCCCTTTATAACCTGAGCAGATTGCCTGTAAGGTCAATTTTCCTCCGATTACTACTCTGTTTCCCCAGGTGCATAAATAACAATTCTTCAGTCCTTTTTCAAGCTTTATAGGAGCTTAGCTGTACAAATAATTATTCAGTCACCTGTGTGAAAGGTGCTACAGGTTTACAAATGAAAAAAAACCCAGAGAGATTAAAAGCAAGCATCAAATTGAAATAGAAAAGGCTTTTTCTTTTTTTTTTAGCTTTTCTGGCAGTTTCAGTAGTAGGGGCATTTTTTTATTCTATATATAAAAAGAACAGGATATGTAACCCTTGATTAATCTGTGTTTACTGTAACAATAATATCAAATTTTGCTATAAATGCATTATTTTCACTTTGATTTTAAAGAGAAACATCCCCCCCCACCTGATTAAATGTGATATTGAATGATGATTTAAATAATATTATTTCTCTGACGCTCCACGCATATAATCACACAGGGTTGCACCCATCATTTCCTCATTTTTGCCAAAAGTTTTAGATATTTTCTATTATAAGACTACTTCTATATTATAGAAAAATTCAGGGTAATCTGCTAAGATATCTCTGCTTTCTGGTTTGCTCTCTTAGTTATTTCTTTTCATTGCATGGGCTTATTCTTATTCTCCTTATTCAGCAATAGCAATGTTACTATTTATTACTTCAGCTGCATTTTCCTTCCAAGCACTCATTCTTTTCTACTTATTCTATTTCACATTTCTCTCCCTTTTTTCTTCCTGTCTGTCTCTCCACTGACATGAACTTTCCCATTCCCATGGTAAGGATATAACTACTCTAGGCAAAATGGACAGAGATAAATATGATTGTAAACAGTCTAAATGGACCCTCTGAGAGGAGTTTGCCCCAAAACTGATCATATTCAAAAGGAAGACCACTGTCAGTCAGGTTAGGCAGTAACTAGATGTTGCCCCATGGCATCATAACCACCACCTTGGCTGTCTCTTGGCTAGCACTGAGCTTGTGGAGTGACACTAGAGGGACATTCCTTGGGTGTGTGGCTGTGATTTTTAGGAGGACAGGGATTGGGGGACAGAAGGATATTTGTGTCAAATTAGAGCTCTTGAGATCAGCTGTTGAAGTATACCTGGAAATTAAAGATGTATATTTACTGCTTGTAGGCGTCTAGCACTGTGGTTTGTCCATTGTAGTACCAATATTGATCCTGAATGTACCCTGACAGTTAATTGGTTAGCATCAATAAACTGTTTGAATTCCAAATTAATTTAAATCTCATTAAACCACTAATTCTTTGCAACAGGTGTCTATGCCACTAACGTGTGCCTCTGAAGCCCAGGGGGTGGGTTATGTGGGATAAAGTTGGATGGGTGGCAGGTAGCTTTTATAATAAAATATTCATTTGAAAAATATCAATATTACAGCTAGTAGAAAATATTTCTCCCATGATCTTTTTCCTTTCCTCATTCAAGTAATTTTATAATTTTTAAGTCTAGATATTTTTTTTCCTATTGGAAGGCTAGCACTTCTTCTGGTGGACTAGACATGGATTTCTGTCACAGGTTTTCTTTCAGATTTTCTACAGCAGAGTTGAAGCCAGATCTGCTCAACTTCTGGCTTTTCTTCGTGTCCTTCAAAATATCTTGTCCCTTTTGGATGTGCCTCAGCCTTCTCTTAACACTGGAGGAAGAATATTGTACCATCAAATTCAGCTCAGAATATGGGACCACCTCTTAAAACAATTCAAGTGAATTGTATTTAAGGAACCGTTTTTTAATTTTTATATTATTCAGTGTTTTTGCACACCCATTAGCCTTTTCTGCACTTTGCTTCATAAGCTTATACCACAGAAAATTGATTCCTTGGTGTCTTTGTTCAAGTTTCATAAAACAACCGCCACAACTCATTACTAAATTCATTTTTACTACTGTCATTTGAAAATGTCAGGAGCCAGGGATGTTAATAGTCTAAGGACTAAATGAACAATTTGTTTGTAATTCAAATAAATGTTTCCAGACTGCTAGACCACTTCCAGCACCTCCATTACATACTTTCCAGTGTGTGACATCAGCTTCTTCTCAAAAGGAATAAAACAAGGGGAGAAGGAAGGGGGTGGAATGTGATATTGCACCTTTATTTATCTGAAAGTGTATTTCCATTTTGTCAGTCAATTGAATGGAGGATGGCAGAATGAACCGTCCATGACAGGACAAAAATTAAAAGCAATCTGTAGGTCATACTGGGTGCATTTTAAGAAAATTTTCCAGGGAGGTATATGGCATACCTCAAAGGCAGCGCAAACTATTTTTCCATTTGTTACATGGTTTTTGAGGTGACAGTTGAAAATACTATGGTCACATAGATGCCCAAAATGCATCTCCAGACAGGGGAGCTTTCCAGAAGATACATAGCTACAGACAGTGAGTGGCCCAATGAGAAGACAGAATTGCAGGTGGCTGTGGGATGGCACACCTTGCATGTAGCCCAGACTGCAGAGAGCATGAACTGAGACTGAAAGTTCCAAAATCAAAGAATGTGGTGGTTTGCATTAAGACTGATGATTTAAGAGACTCCAGTATCATAACTCCTGCCACTGAGATTACTCTAGGAAGGAGAATAAGTACAACAAGAAAGACAGGAGTGTTAAGCAGCTTCGTAATTGCACACCGATGGAAAATAATTTAGATACTATTTTTGAGTATGTGGAGAGAAGAAGAGAACCTTATAGGAGGACTAAATGGGAGCCTGCATGAATAAAAATGCACAGAAAGAAAATTTATCCTACAAGCAAGAAATAAGATCAGAAATTTATAACTCCACATACAAATAAATAGGAAGAACAACATAACTCTTCGAGGAGCAGGAGAATCTGTTGCAAGAAAATTACCAAGCCAGGCACCAGAACCAAAAATTCTTCACATCTTTATGTGAGCTCAAGCCTCAGTCTTGTCTATATTATTTCCTCATCACAATTGTCTGTCTTGTGCGTCCAAAATGCTAACTCAAGTCTGGAGTCGGCAATTTGGGGCACCTACTGTTGGGAAGCCAAGACCGAATCCAAGTACAGCTACCAAGGGCAGTACATATTTCTTCTAGACTTGCAGACTCTTCCTGACTGAAGCTGAAGAACAGAGATATGAATTACATTTCTTTGAACAAAACAGTAAAATATTCTCAGATACTTATCTCAGAGCTTTTGTCTCTGACTTTCAGCTCCCTACTCTATTTTGATTGGAAATAAATTAAATTAATTTTCCCTATTTTGCTAATGATGGTAGTTGTCAAGTGGACTCCCTGTCTTTTTATCATCCAATGTGCTCTTCATCTTATTCTCACTCCATGTGCTGTTGAGGAGAGGGAGTCTGAGAGCAGCTGGGTGGGCAGCTGGAAGCTGGCTAAGGTCAAACCACACAACACAAAAACCCCTCAGATTTTATAATGCGAGTTTAATATTGGGTGTTTAAGACCACCACGAATTTCCTGGCTTTACTAATCCTTCCTACTTTTTTATACACCCTTTTCTAATCTAGAACAGTTCTTAATGCCCCTAAATCAAGTTTTCTTATTTCAGTGACCTTTATTGAATTGCCTAGTTTTCAGATACCATAACCACACAACATAATTACTTTGCTTCTCCAACCTTTTCATTGAAACTTCCTGATGGAATTTATCCTTTATGTCCTTTTTCTTGTACAGACTGCTATAAGATAGAGGGAGAAAAACAGCAAAAACAAAAAAAAAAAATCAAAGTTCACAAAATTCTGAGTATTGGCCATTCCCATCAGTGTGGAGAAAGCTCAGCTTCAAAGCAAGGATTTTGCACTCACATGACAATTAATGTTAAGTTGGTTTTTCTAATCAAAATCTACAACAGAGAATGAAAATATTTTAAGCTAGAATAAGTGGAGTTTTCATCTTTGACTTGACAAACATTTTATTTACAAAATCCCTTTTTTTCCTTCCAGCACTTATTGCAATGCAAAAATCCATACAGATTTGTCTTCTCCCAGCTGCACTGCCAAATGAAAAAACCTCTCAAAGTCAAGACAAAGAGTCACAAGAAGGACATAATATATTTTTTTCTAATTTGTGCCCTCAATTACATAAGCCTGGGAGATGGAAGAACAGTGGGAGATTACATGGTTCCTTCAGTTCTAGCAATAAGGCTGGAGAGCTGCCTAGTGGAAAAGGACCTGGGGGTATTGGTTGACAGCCAGCTGAACATGAGCCAGCGTGTGCCCAGGTGGCCAAGAAGGCCAATGGCATCCTGGCCTGTATCAGGAATAGTGTAGTCAGCAGGACTAGAGAAGTGATCGTCCAACTGTACTCGGCACTGGTGAGGCCGCATCTTGAGTACTGTGTTCAGCTTTGGGCAGCACAGTACAAGAAAGACATTGAGGTTCTGGCATGCGAGCAGAGAAGGACAGCAAAGCTGGTGAAGGGTCTAGAGCACAACTTATGAGGAGTGGCTGAGAGAATTTGGGTTGTTTTAGCCTGAAGAGAGGGAGGCTTGAGGGAGACCATATTGCTCTCTACAGCTCCCTGAAAGGAGGTTGTAGGGAGGTGGGAATCCGTCTGCTCAACCAAGTAACAAGTCCTAGGACAAGAGGAAATGACCTCAAATTGCACCAGGTGAGGTTTAGGTTCGATATTAGGAAGAATTTCTTTACTGAGAGAGGGTTATCGGGCATTGGAATGGGTTGCCCAGAACAGTGGTGGAGTCCCCATCCTCGAGGGTAATTAAAAGACGTGTAAACATAGGGCTTAGGGATATGGTTTAGTCAAGGACTTGTCAGTGTTAGGTTGATGATTGGACTCAATGATCTTAAAAGTCTTTTCCAATCTAGGCAGTTCTGTGATTCTGTGACAGCTAAGGGACAACTATCATCCTTTGCCTAGCACAGCAACTCTAGATGTACTCCACCAGCAATGCAAGTATCAGCTGCACTTCTGAAACATTCATCTGATCCTGTTCACAATGAGGTCAGCAGCAAAACTCTCAAATGACGCTGGAGCAAGATGAAACCAACTGTGGTAATTTTAGTGTTCGTTTACTTATTGAAGTAAAAGCAAATTACTACTTCTCCCAGACATACAAGACATGATGAAGCAAATCCTCTGCTGAAATCAGTCAGAGATACTTCCCTGAGTGTCAGAAGCAAGGCTCATGGAGACAAACTATCCTGACAGATGTTGAGGAACATGAGGCTATGTACTTACACAGGGTATATATAGGTCCAATGCCTGGGCCTCTGATGATGCAGCAAGTGAACACAGGGGTCTGACCAGGGGACTTGACCACAGAGGCCACAAGTGCCACCTCAGTGCTCCAGCTGGGTTCCAGCCCTGGCTACAGCCACATGCATTTCTGGCTGATGTCACACACAGAAATTTGGTAGTGCATGCACTTCTGCTCAGCGTAGAGCCCCTAGAGACCTGTCCTCCCCTGGACATCTGGTTGAAGTTAGTCTTAAGAATCTTGAACCATTTTCAGTCTCATATTCAAGCTTTTTTAACTTGTTACAGATCTCAAACCAGCAGAAGTGCTTACAGGCAGACCAATTTTAAGGGCTGTGTCTTGTTTAAACCATTACTTAGTTTGCTGTTTTGGTTTTGTTTGCTTTTTTTTTTTTTAAATCATAGAACCGATTTCCCATAGGCAATCTGACATCCTGTTAGCAGGGACAGTCACATGATCTGAGTGCCCAGAGATGTGAAACACACCTAGATTAATAACTGACACAGGCCTGAGAGCAGTCTCTGGCAGCGAGGTCACCTGGCATAGAAACCAGCAGCTGCATCCAAACTGTGTACTAGGAACGGTCCCTGGTTCAAGCTGACTCACAAATCCTGTCTGGGGACTGTTTAATGCTGTGTGAGTTGGCTCGTGGCAAGACCAGTGCCTGGTACCAACAACCAGCCATATGGTACAACCAGCCAGATCCCTGTGCTTGAAAACATACTTTCGTGCCATTTAATTTATTAGAAATACAGTCATCATAGCAACCTGCCCTGGGTTCAGCTGTTTGTTTCTCTCTCACTCATGCAGTCATTGAAAAAGGAAACAACATTGATCCCGCTGAAGTCTGTCCTACATACACCCCCCTGTGCAATACTGGGCTTGTTCAGAAGAACTGGAAAGTTGGAACAACAAGGGGTTTGCTGTCTCTGCTCACCAGAGCTCTCCTTTCTTGTTACATTGTATGCTGCAATAATATCTCAAGGTGCTTCATATTTTCCCACTTTCCCTTCTTCACTTTTATTAGCCTGAGGTCAGCGTAAAGGCATTGGCCAGTAACTGAATACACAGCAATTTCTGGCTTAGAGGCATCATACACAGCAATAAAGGGAAATCAAACTCAACACAAAAAGAGGACCATTGCCAGGATAACGCTTCAGAGTATCACAACGGCTGGCTTGCAAATCAGGAGCCTGCCTGCAAACACAGGCAGTCTCATTTATTTCTGGAAAAATACCATTGAGTTTGAGGTGTCAATACACGCACACACACCACTTTTGAAACCATCGTTTGCACTTTTTAATCCACAGGCAAAAAACTCGAACACAGATCAGTAAGGAATTACCCACGTCACTTGCTTCTCCCACATCCAGAATTTTTGTCAAAATGGTTATTTATCTATTTCTCCCATATCACTTTGCATACAGAAACACTTGCCTACATAGCTGATAGTCCAGGTTTTGTGATTAAGAGCTGAATAACAATTACAGAATCACAGAATTGCTATGGTTAGAAAGGACCTTTAAGATCATCAAGTCCAACCATTATCTATCTCTACCAGGCCACTTCTACAACATATCCTTGAGCACCATATTTAGACAGCTTTTAAATACATCCAGGGATGGTGATTCAACCACCTCCCTGGGCAGCCTGTTCCAGTGCTTGATAACCCTTTCGGTGTACAAGTTTTTCCTAATATCTAGCCTAAACCTCCCCCGGCATAACATAACACCATTTCCCCTTGTCCTGTCAGATGCAGCTTGTAAGAAGACACCAACACCCACCTCCCTACAACCTCCTTTCAGGTAGCTGTAGAGAGCAATACGGTCACCCCTCATCCTCCTCTTCTTCAGGCTAAAACAACCCCAGTTCCCTCAGCTGGTCCTCGTAAGACTTATCTTCAAGACCCCTCAACAGTTTTGCTGTCCTTCTCTGCACTCACTCCAGAACCTCAATGTCTTTCTTGTACTGTGCTGCCCAAAGCTGAACACAGTACTCAAGATGTGGCCTCACCAGTGCCGAGTACAGTTGGACAATCACTTCTCTAGTCCTGCTGACTACACTATTCCTGATACAGGCCAGAATGCCATTGGCCTTCTTGGCCACC
>JAVSBS010011093.1:41006-62575 GCA_033124195.1 Coracias cyanogaster
GAAAGATATGCTACTCTTGAAAACACTGTTGCTTTTACAGCATTTTTTTTCTTTTCAAGAGAACTTGTTGTTAAAATCTCACCTTCAGAGTCTGAACAAGAATACAAAATAGCCACACCAACATACAGACCTGAACTAACATTTCTCCCTCTTTACAGTGGAATTGTATTTGAGATGCTGAATAACTAAAGGCAAACACAAAATTCTTTGTTAAATATCACTCTCTAAAGTCATCCAAATTGTGAAGAAATAAGAAAAAAAACAAACTATAAAGCAAAAAATGTGGTAAGATTTAATGGGACATCTATTTCTGAAACAGTGAGATTATCTTTGACTTTGTATCATAGATGTTCAGCTGTTGATACAGGAGCATCAAGTGGAGATACAAAAAAGGGTCTAGCCAAAACATTCCATAGTTCTTACAATCAAAACCAGCAATTTAAACTGAATAGGTGCCAAATGTGAAGTACAAGAATCAAGCTGAATTTAACTGTAATAACACAAGAGAGTAATCATATTGTTGTCTTTGGAACTCACTCTAACTCCATGGACCAGTCTCACCAATGATTGAGCATAAAGTGATTACAAAGATTGAGTTCTGAGGTTGCAGAGGTGTAAATTTTTACTGAGTTGTCTGCAAATAACTATGTGACTGAACAAAGTTCCAAAACCTACAAAAAAGAAGACATTCAATAATTAAAGCACAATCAAAATCTGAGGAGAGCCTTTAATTTTTACTTAATTTGCTTCCCAAGCTTTTAGACAAGATCTGTCTACCAGAGAAGGCAAGAAAGAATTATTTCATGAAAATAACCCATGTCCCTCCCATCAGCTATATTTTTGTCTTCTTGGAGTGAATGAAATCTGTTGCCTCCAATTCATTATCATTTGTTCGTCTGCCACAAACTCTATGACTGCTGATGGTACCCAACATACTGGTGTATCGAATCTTGTGACATCCTCAACAGCTTTGGAGATATGTCAGGTTTTATCCATAAAATGCTCATTGCCTAAATTACAGCTTAGTCAGTCGCTAATGAGTAGCTCATTGCCAATGATTTTCCAAAGCAGATGTTTCAGATGTCTTGGAGGCAACAGAACATACTTGACTGTGCCAAAAAGCCACCAAAGAGTATAGCATAACCAAGTGTTACTACTCTGTCTTAAGTCAGAGCATAGTTCTGCTGGAATCAGGTGCATAGCTAGGAAGCAAAGTTGGAGAACAGGGCAAATCTATCTAGGAGGCCATTGATCCTCTGACTGAGGAGCCACTCTCAGCTACCTTCCACCCACAAGTAAAATTTGTGCACGGATTATAAACACCTCAGTGCAAATCATTTCTGAGAACCAAGCAGACACCAAATATTTCGGTGGATTATTTCAGCACTGTTTCCTTCACAGTCAAGGGTATGACAATGGCAATCAAAACCGACAATTTTACTTCACCAGTTCACCCCGCTGTCTTAAGCAATGTACAGTCATAACTACAGCTGGTCACCCTGAAGGATCCACTACACTAAAGCCATGTAATCAGAGGCTAAATCAAACTGTATTAGAGAGCAGTGGTCTGCTAGGATGCCAGAGCTCTTAAAAGCCAATTCTAAAATACTGAGGAATATTTCCTAAAGCAAATGTATCATATCCACAGAGAATACAATTCCAATTGAATGTAATTAGAGCAAGTCTGGAATCCATATAGATTCTAGTAAGCTTGCTCTTGGAAGAAAGATAGAGGCATCCAGTCTATATAACTTCAGCTGGCTTTTAATCCAAACCGGGATAGTTTTCCCCCACAAATGCATCTATTGACCTTCCTCACTTCTACTGAAGTCTTATACAATCATGAGCCCACTCGAAGTGGTCTGTGCTTACTGCAGAAACAGATGCTAGTATAGATATTTCAAACCTGAGTCTGAGTTAGGTGGTCTTCGTAAAGCATCTGACTAGGGAATATGCCTTTCAAAGAGAAGAAGTGAGTTTTCCATAGATCTTTCACTGATGTGAAATGTATATGTCTCTTTGTACTGGTTCTGGCTGGGACAGAGTTAATTTTCTTCACAGTGGTTGTTATGGGGATGTGTTTTCAAGTGATGTCAAGCTCAGTAATAAAAGCTGCAGGGAAGAAGAAGGAAGGGGGGATGTCTGGAGTGATGGCATTTGTCTTCCCAAGTCACTGTTACGCATGATGGAGCCCTGCTTTCCTGGGGATGGCTGAATACCTGCCTGCTGATGGGAAGTAGAGAATGAGAATGAATTCCTTATTTTGTTTTGTTTGCACACATGGCTTTTGCTTCACCTATCAAACTGTCTTCATCTCAGCCCACAAGTTTTCTCACATTTACCCTTCTGATTCTTTCCCTATCCAAATGTGGGGAGATTAATGGGGGCTCAGTGGGCCTCAGCTGCCTACTAGAGATTACGCTCCTGTAATAATATTTTCTCTTAATATAAAAGTATGATATACCCCAGATTGCAAGGAACTTCAGTACCTCCTCACAGAGGTACTTAGATCAGTTCTCTTACATGAAGGACAGAGGACAGGCTTGAGCAAGAAGTAAGAGGGCAGATTTCAGAGATGTAAGAGATAGTCTTAATTTCACTAAACCTGTTATTCCACTTTCTCTAGATAGCCTTATACAAAGGAAAATGTTTTTCTCCCCATTCTGTTGCCATCAAGTATGTACACGCAGAGCAATACAAATTTATTTAATGTCTGCAGCAGGACTTCTCTGTTGAGGGTTTGGGTGTTATCGTGATTCTGCTGCTTACTCTGTCTTGTCACATAGCAAGAGGGTAGACACTTTTTGTGCTTTTTTCCACTGCTGTTCAAATATGTAACACCTTGTCACGGTTTAAGCCCACCTAGCTGGCAACAAAGCACTGTGCTTGTGCACTCCTGGACACATTTGTTGGAACAGTAAGGAGAAAATACAACAAAAGTCTTGAGGCTGAGGACAAGGATGTGGAGGGCTCACTCACCAATTATGGTCATGGGTAACAGACAGACTCAACTTGGGGAGACAACATCAATTTTGTTCAAACAACAAAACCACCACCAATTTACCAATTGAACCAGAGTAGGACAGTGATAAATACAACTGGATCTTAAAAACACCCCCCCCCCCCCTCGCCCCCTTCCCTTCTTCCTGGGCTCAGCTCTGCTCCCAGTTTCTCTACTTCTTCCCCTCCAGTGGCAGCAGGGCAGTGGGGAATAGGGTTGAGGTCAGTTCGTCACAAAATGTCTCTGCTGCTTCTTCCTCCTCAGCGGAGGACTTCTTGAATTATTCCTCTCCTCCCTGCATCCCTCCCATGACAGACAGTCCTCCATGGACTTCTCCATTGTGAGTTCTTCCCACAGGGCTGCAGCTCATCACAAACATGATGGTCCCTTCTGTGGGGTTCAGTCTTTTCAGAAACAGACTGCTCCAGCATGACCTCCTCTTGGAGTCATGGCCTTGGGCACAGCCACCTTCTTCAGCATGGGGGTCTTCATGGGCTGCAGGTGGATATCTGCTCCACCATTAACCTGCATGGGCTGCAGGGGGACAGCGTGTCATCTCATCATGGACTGCAGGGCAATGCCTGCTCCAGCGCATCTCCCCCGCCTTCTTCACTGACCTTGGTTTCTGCAGTGTTTCTCTCACATCATACTCTGCTTTCCTGCTCCAACAGTACCCCAAACTTGCCCTGCAGGTTTTTCCCCTCTTAAATAAGTTATTGACAAGGCACTGATTTGCTTGGCCTCAGCCAGAGGCAGGTCAGACTTGGAGCTGGGGGAGTTTCTAGAAGTTTCTTAGATGAGCCACCCTTGTACCTCCTCCCCTGCTGTCAAAACGCCACGCAAACCCAACACACACCTATACTACATGTCTCAGTATAATCTTGATTTAATAACCATAGATATTTGGAGGTGGGATGGATACCCATTAAATGTAATTATTTGTTATTTATTATAGTATCAGAATCTAGCTCTAAACAGAAAAAAGAACTTGAATTTCTGGGATGGTAAGCAGAAATATATATATGTGTGTGTGTGTGTATGTGTATAATTCGGTAAGGATTTATCACAAAACATGAGCACAAGAAAGTCCATCTAGAATTTTGGACGTAAATCATAGAATCATAGAATACGAGGTTGGAAGGGACCTCCAGGATCATCTGGTCCAGCCTCCCCTGGCAAAAGTGCTGTCTAGAAAAGATGTCCCAGCACCCTGTTCAGGTGAACCTTAAGTGTCAAATGCTGGGGACTGCACCACTTCCCTGGGGAGATTATTCCAACGGCTGATTGTTCTCCTTGTGAACTCTCCCCAGGAGTAACTCGTACCTATTACCCCTCATCTTTCTCATGTGACTCTTTGTAAAAAAAAGGAGTCTCCATCTTCTTTGTAGCCACCCTTTACATACTGGAACGTCGTGATAAGCTTTTCCCCACAAGGCAGCTTCCTAGTCCTTGGATCATCTTGGTGACCCTTCTCTGTACCCTCTCCAGCCTGTCCACATCTTGTTTGTGTAACAAGGACCAAAACTGAGGACACTCCTGAGTACAGTGGGATAATGACTCTTTGTCTTTGCTGGTCCTTGTTGACGTGACCCGCCATTCCATTGGCTTTCTTTGCCACAGCAGCAGCAGCACACACTGTTCACTCCCAAAGAGCTTGTTGTGCACCAGGACCCTCAGGTCCCTTTCCACATTGCTGCTCTCCAGCCAGGTAGATCCCAGCCTGTGCTGCACCCCTGGATTACATTTTTCCAGGTGCAAGACCTTGCATCTGTCCTTATTGAACTTCATCAGGTTCTTGTTAGCCTACTCTTCCAGCCTACCCAGATCTTCCTGCATGGTGTCTTTCCTTTCCAAAGTGTCCATTTCCCCACTCAGTTTGGTATCATCAGTAAAATTCATCAGGGTGCACTGGTCCCATCATCCAGATCACTTATGAAATCATTGACCAGCATTGGGCCCAGTATTGATCCCCAAGGGCCCCCATTTGTGACAGATGCCAATTTGAAAAGGAGCCATTTACCATAACCTTCTGGGTGTGCCCTGTCAGCCAGTTCCCACCCACCACACAGACCACTTGTCTAGACCATAACACAGCAGTTGCTCTAGGACAAGGCTGTCGGAAACCACATCAAAAGCCTTGGAGAACTCCACTTAAACAGTATCCAATGCTCACTCCACAGCAGTCAAGCAGGCTACTTTGTCATAGAAGTTGGGGAGGTTTGTCAAGCACACTTTGGTCTTGGTGAAGCTGTGCTGACATTTCCCAATCACATGTTTCATTTTATTTGTGATAGTCCCCAGGAGGATTTGTTCCATAGCTTTCCCAGAGACTGAAGTAAGACTGATGTACTTGTAGTATCCTGGATCCTCCTTTAAGCCCTTCTTAAATGGGAGTGACATTAGCCTTCTTCCAGTCTTATGGGATGTCCCCCAAAGAAGTACTCAGCCCCCTGAGATGGAAGTCAGGAACAGAGAGCAGAATAAACCCCCCATACTTCAGGAGGAAGCAGTTAGTGACCTGCTATGACATCTGGACACTCACAAGTCTATGGTGCTTGTTGGGATCCACCGGAGAGTGCTGAGGGACCTGGAGGAGGAGCTTGCCAAGCTCCACCATTTATCAACAGTCATGATTAAAAGGGGAGGTTCCAGATGACTGGAGGCTTGCCAATGTGACGCCCATCTACAAGAAGGGCCAGAAGGAGGATCTGGGCAACTACAGGTCTGTCAGTCTGACCTCAGTACTTGGAAAGATTGTGGAGTGGTTCATCCTGAGTTCACTCACATTGCATGTGCAGGAAAATCAGAGGATCAGGCCCAGTCAGCATGGGCTCATGAAAGGCAGGTTGTGTTTGACTAACCTTATCTTCTATGAACAGGCTGCCCAGGAAGTGGTGAAGTCACTGTCCCTGGAGTTGTTCAAAAGACAGGTAGACCTGGCAATTCAGGGCATGGTCTAGTGGTCATGGTAGAGTTGGGTTGACAGCTGGACTTGATGGTCTTAGAGTTCTTTTCCAACCTTAATGATTCTATGATTTTATGATCTCCATAACATTTCAAAGATTATAGAGAGCAGCCTCGCAATGACATCATCCAGCTCTCTTAACACCCTCGGTAATGTTTTGGTCCATGGATTTGTAGGGTTCAAGCTCCGGTAATAGTTCCCATACAAAATCTTCCTGTACTGATGGTGGGTCTATGTTTGCATTGACCTGGATTTTTGTTCCCAAGTCCTGGTACCCTACAGCTCTGGTAAAGATGGAGATGAAGGAATTGTCAAGAATCTCTGCCTTTTCAGCCTTGTTGGTGACTCATTCACCTCTCCTACCAATATCTTCCTTCTGTTGCTGCTTGTGTTTATGTACCTGAAAAACCCTTTTTGTAGTTTTTGACATCTCTGGCCAATTTCAGCTTGAGCTGAGCTTTTGCTTTTCTAACTGCGTCTCTGCACACCCTGGTAATGCCCTTGTAGTTCTCAAGAGGTATTTGTCTGCTTTTCCATCTTTGGTATTCTTTTCTTCTGAGCAGACTCAGAAGATCACAGTTAAGCCAAGGAGGTCTCTTGCTCCACCTGCTTCCCTTTAAAGGAGATGAACTGATTTTGTGCTTCCAGGAGAGTGTCTTGAAACACCGCAGAACTCATTATCTCCTTTATTCTCCATGGAAACTTCCCACAGAATCTCACCCAGCTGAGTTCTGAGGGAGATGAAGTTTTCTCTTCTAAAATCTAAAACCTTGTCTTAGTACTAACCTTCCACGTGCTCAGCAGGATCCAAAAGTCCACAATATTGTGATCACCACAGCCAAGGCTGTCACTAACTGAGATATTACAAAGCAGATTTCCTTGGATTGTGAGTAACGAGTCCAGCAGTGCCTCACTCCTGGTTGGCCCACCTAACATTTGTATGAGGAAGGAGTCCTCTACGCATTCTAGGAACTTGATGGATGACATGTAAGCCCCTATACATTTCTTCCAACAAATGTCTGGATAATCAAAGTCATTCATAAAAACCAGGTTCTGTTGACCCGAAGCTTCCTTAAGTGACCTAAATAATGCTTCCTAAGGCCAAATAGTTGGCCTTATCTTCTTGGTTTTGAGGTCAGTAGCACAGCATATTGTAAAATCCCTCTTGGAAATAACCCTTCTGCTCTTGATGCAGAGGGACTCAACAGGGCTTCCACAATCACCGTAGCTGATTTCTCTACAGTCAAGGTTCTCCTTAACATGGAGCATGACTTCTCTTCTTCTTTTTCCCTGCCTGTCTTTATCAAACTGCCTATAGCCATCCATTGCGATCCTCCAGTCATACGAGATGTCCCACCGTGCACCTGTATCATTATTCATATGATATCACAACTTTCTGACTACACACAGATCTCCAGTTGCTCCAGTTTGCTCTCCGGGATGTGTGCACTTGTATACACGCACTTGAGGTGGTTGGTCTTCTGGTTGTTATTTGGGAGGCAACTAAGGTGTCACTGGTCTTCTTGGCCTGGCTTATTCTCCGGTTGGTGGTAATGAGCGTTGCTTCCCCACAAGTCATTCATTTTACAACCTGCTGCAACAAGCTGACCAGCCTGCTGCCAAAGATTCCCAAATATTTTTATTTATAGTGGATGAATATATATTTATGCCACAGCACAGGTAACTTCAAAATCATTATACCCTCTGCAAGCTCATTATTTACTCCTGAATCACTTTGTCCCTAATCACAATCTCTAACAGAAATCTAAATCAAACCCTGGCTTTTTTTGAACTGTTTTATTTTGGTTTTGTTCTGTTTTTTTTTTAATGGTCCAATATTAAAATAAAAGAGCTGCTGAAATGAAAATAATTATATCTATCCATTTTAGGAAGCTTTCAGTGAAAATTACAGCCTTTCCATGTCAATGTTGAGGGTATCATTAGTGTTTCAGAAATTCAGTTGCATGAATTATTTTGTTTTAAAGATAAGTTTTGTCCTGAAGGGTTGTTTATAAACATTTTTCCCATATTATTTTATGACCTTGTAGATTCATGGTTTAAGCTCCAGCTAACCGACAAAACTTTGTGATCTATTTTCTGCTTGCCTTTTCAGGTGTATCATCCAGGACTATTAGGAGAACACATCTATCCCTCATTATCCTCGGAAACTGACAAATCAGATGAAACAGGAATGACACCGAAAAGAATGATTTCTCTTTTTTATCTTTAATTGCAGACTTGTGTGAAATTGTGCCACTTTCCTGTAAGTCACCTGAAGGATTGAATTGCTAGTTTAGTCAATATTTTAGCTCATATTTTCTGAAATCTTATCGTGGCAAAAAAAATATCTTCTTTGCTCCAAATTAACCATTTTCCCCAAACATTTGATGGCGCAAAAGAGTGCTTAAATATTCAGATAAGAATTATTCCCAGCAAGAAATGATGCAAACCTGTCCTTCAAATAAAAATGTTTTTATGGGTTGCAAATCTATGGAGCATTTTGCAAATATAAATTGGCTATTTGCATCATGCTTGGAGATGTTCATATGGTTCTCTGCCCGCAGTATATTCATGTCACTGGTTTAAAGGTTATAATTATCCCTATCGAATTGAGAAAAAGGTTTTGTGTTGGTAAAACATGGAATTCAGCCTATGGCCTATGGAAGTTAGGTTTTTTAGTCCCCCAGGGAGCTGTTATATACCTTTGATAAATACCTCTGTGCTTCATTGGAACCTTCTAAGAAACGGGTGATAAATGTGGTTTTTTCCAGCTCCCTTTTTGCTGCAACCTATTCGGGTACTAAGCACTCTCAGGCTGTGTTCTGCTGGAGGAAGCGTTGGGCATGCACAGGGAGAAGATATTAGATTCTGCAGTGATGCAAATGCTGGTAGTTGTGTCATGCAAAAAACTGCAACAGGAAAACATACGATTCAAGTAATACAATGCAGGTGCAAAACTGTGGATAGGATTCCAGGTTTATTAATAATGTCTTGCTACAGGACAAAAGAATTGCTTCTCACCATGATCCAGGAGCTTTGTCTTAAGAAATTAAGAATTTCATAATTTAGAAATGACAACTGGTATGACTGGTAAAAATCTGTGATCTACTTTCTTTCATTGAAGACTGGAGTAACATGATGGCTCAACCTCTTTGACTGGCACATCATAGATTTTTTTTTAGAGTGAGTGATTGTTATTCTCACTGCTGGACACTGATGATATAAGAAATAAAGGACCAATGAAGCGCACACAGTACAAATCTAAACATGGAGGAAATGGAAGTTCAAACTCAGCTGAAGACTCAAGTTCAGGAAAGGATTATTTAACAATCTGTCTGGAACTTGCATTTTAAGAATCCTGTGCAACAAAGCAAACATCCCATGTTTACTGCTTACTGGTGATCACAGTACTCAGCATGCTCTTTAAGTTCCAGAGGTTTCCATCTCTGGTGTCAGCTCTTCAGTGTGTCCTTAAATGCTTACACTAAGCTCTTATGTGTGTTCCAGAAGATGCTGGTATTTTCATAAACGCATGGGCAGCGTTTAGTACCTGACTTCTGTGCATACAAGCACACTGTAGGAATTACTTAAATATATAGATTTTAATATGTATAAATAGATGAATAAATGTCCATATTTTTATATATCCGGGTAAAAGTTCCTTCTCAAAATATGTGAGGTTTTTATGCAGCTTTCATAGTTGTGCCCTCTGTGCTCTGGTCAAAAATGTAACTTTATGAGATAAGGAATGCAATGGATGAATCAAGCTGCATTCCCTCTTTCTGCATTTATTCTGCTATTGTCAACCCACATGATTTTCTTCTCCTTTTCTTTTCGCCTGCCTGTATGAAATATTTTCCTTACCTCTCTCTGAAGTGTATTTTTCCTCTGCACATAGAAACTGCCTTAGTACCTTATCACCAGCAATTTTTGGTGTAGAACAGGCGGCTTTTTAGAGGGTTAAATTATAGGAAACATCTAACATTAAATAATAATTTTCAGAGATGGAAAATTATTCAAGGGAAATTACCTGCTGGATTCAGATTCTCATCTTCTGCTATGGTAAAATGGTATCTTGAAGAAACCACCCTGACCTCTCCATAGTTGTGAAGGGACAGACACCATGGTAACGCTCATTTGCAGGAAATACAGGAAATTGTTAAAGCACATTCCTTTAGACATGAGGAATACATGTCTAATGCATTCGTGAATACATTACTAACATACCCTTCTGACCACTTGTTAGGATCTTGCTTCACCTGTTAAAATTACTTATCTTGCCTGGATTCACCAATCTTTTAATTATTTCTCTTCTCTGCAGGCTGTCCTTCAGAATTGCATTTCCTCAAGTAGCTTTGCCGATGCAGTTTGGCTAACTATGCAGTAGTACTAAAAGCTAATGAATCTCTTCAGGACAGACAGCCCTGAGTATGCTCTGAATTTAAAGTCTGATTTATGTCCTCGGCTCAGCAGAAAGATCCCCTCTGCAAGAAGAAAGTCTCCAATATCTAAGTAGAGCTAAAATTTCTTGAAGTGGCAAAATATTGCCTAAGTCTAGGCTGGAGTTTAACTCCAGATCATAAATCACGGCTGCACGCTCCCTGAGAACCTAAACCTTAACTGGCTGGTCTTTTACTTCAGGCTTTGAAAGCTGATCTAACTGCCAATTAGATCCCTCTTCTCTGAGTAAAATAAAATTGCCTTTTGAAGTGAGATTTCATATTGGTCCATTGCAAAAAATCATTCAAATTACTAGAAGGCTAGAAATCAATACAATAAAGTGCCAGAGAATAAAAATCCATTAAGGAAGGAGAAACTAATTTCTAAACCTTTTTTTTTTTTTTTCCCGAAATCTTTCTGTATAGTCTGATAGAAAATTGATTGTAGTAGGTTTAAAAATATTTTGTTGCATGTGTCTTTCCTTCTCCAGTTGTGGATCATGTTTAGCATCAAAGAAAGAACCTCTCATGTGTCTTTTTAAAAGAAGACTCTCAAGTGCCTGTATTATTTCATAGACTCACAGAGTAACTTAGATTGGGAGGAACCTCTGGGGTCGTTGAGTCCAACCGTTTGCTGAAAGCAGGTCCCATCAGCTTAGGCTGCTCAAGACTTCTTCAGTTGAGTTTTGAACACATTGTCTGGTCAAATTTCAAATATCCCCAAGAAGGGAGATAGTCATATTTTCACTTGGTGGATAACATATTCTGTCACTTAACCAGTCTCATTGTGATTTTCTTCTTCTATGTTCAAACAAAATTCCTCTTAATGCCACTTCCTATCATTTCTTTGTGGTGTTTTGACATAACTCTGCCTGGCTTTGTCTTCTCTGTAATTACAAGTGATTAATTCAGTTATCAGCGCAAGAACTGGCAATTACAGATAGCTCTGTCCCCTCATCCTGTGGCTTTTCCACTTCCATTTGAAGGTGTACTACAGCTACTGCACTTGTATATATACCTTGTGAAAGGCAATAACAGAAGGGTGAGTCAGGACCCAGCCCTACCCAGGAAAAGAGGTGAGCAGTAACTTCTAACCGCTCAGGAGGAAATATCTCAAGTGTTATCAGTTTTCTAAAGACCCTTCTATAGTGCAGATCATTGATTTCTAGCTTCTGGCTAGCAAAAAATGTTTCTTTAATCAGAAAAAGCTGTCAACAGCAGGACAATAAGAATAAAGGTTATTGGTTAGTTGGGTTTTTTTTCTGATATCTGTTGCCTTTCATGTATGGGACTTTGAGCAGCAGTAGACACTGCTGGGTTTCTTGCTTTCTGGGAGACTTTAGAGCACACTACAGATAGAGATTCCAAAATTTATCACAAAGAGACATCTCCAAAGTGCTGAAAAGGCACAGCTCAAGCAGGAAATAAAACCATTACAACAATATTATATGTATTATTTTAATATCTAAATGGATTTAATCCATTTTGTCTGTATGAGGATATCAGATTTTTATGAAAGGTCATGTCTTTCTGCTGTATACTTTCTAAAGCTCAGACTTCTTGCATCCTCTGGCACATAGTATTCTTCCTGTTGATGAAATAGGAGATTTAAAATAAACTGTATGTCTAACATTGTTCTTCGCACTTTTATGAATGTTACTCTTATTCCTAAACATGAGAAAATGAAAAACTTCTGTACTTACAGAATAAAAATCAGAAACCAGTTTTCTCATTTTAATAACTTGAATTAAATTCTTCTACGTACTGTAATTTAAAACATCGTAAACAGGAATAGATATGCTAGCAAGTAATAAATCAGCCTTGCCATTCTTATGTTATTGCTAACCATGAATGAATGTTATACATTTATGTTCTGGTAATTCATCACTTTCCATCCATCCTGTGGATAATTTGTTCTGTCTACAATAGCAGATTCTCAAACTCATTATATTAAATCCTCAGGTACTAGAAAGTCTACAAAATTGAAGGTTAAAAAAACCCTGAATATGCAATCCACTGCTTTGGTAAAATATGGATCCAAAGTTACGTTTTTTTTTTATTCTGGAGGTAATAAAATAGATTTATTTATTAAAAATTTATGAAAAATATATTTTAAAAAATTTACCTGCCACATCAGAGCGAAGGATGATGGTTAAAGCATCTGTCATGACAGCTAGAAGCATATTAAGAAGCAGAGCAGCTAAGGACTTCAAGCCCAGCCTCCTAATGGTTGTTGTTTCAACTTCCATTAACTTAAACACATTAATTATATTTGGCACCTTTCTGTTATATGAAAACCTAGTAAACTTTACTATCTATCAGCAGTTTGCCATATATTCATGCTGTGTTTCATGTTTTGAAGAGGCTGTTCTTGCAAGCCTAGCTGGCAAGTCTCTAGCTGGCCTTGAGATCACTTAAATCATACAGTCACTTTTGTGACCAATATCACCGAAGCAGGTGATAGAGAAAACAGATTTCTCAGCTCAATATCAAAAGCAGAAAGAGAGTAATAATAGTTGCATGGACATTCAAGTCTGAAGGTCTATTAATTGATAGAATTGTTTGCACTTTGACACATGGGAACAGGGAAAATAGAGTTTCTCACTAACAACCTCATCAGCTGTTTCCTAAAAGAAAACGGAATATTTTTCATTTTTTCATGGTGATATGAACTTCTTCAGACAGTCACACTGAAGGCAGTGATCTGGACCCTGCTGCACTACTATCTTGGATTTAATCTACCTTTAATCTGTCTCCTACTGTCTTTTATTTAACCCATCTCCTAGTTCGATTTATGTTAAATTGTAACGTTTGGATTTTTTGTAAGATTAATATTATAACATTGGTCTCCTAATGGCATTAGAGTTTTAATTTTTTTTTCTTATTATTTATTTAGATAGCTTTAAAAAAATAAATTGTTTATAATAAACTCAAAAACCATTTAATTAGGAAATGTATACTAGAATGAATACCTTCCTTAGTGAAACACTTTAAAACTGTGCACAGGAGTGTTTAAACAATTCTGTGAGTTAGGGCTTGGAGTCTTTCTAAGTGCCTGATTTTGAATGAAGTATTGGATGGTATATTTGTCCCTTTGGAAGTGAAGTAGCAAGATATGTTCAAAGTGTTTATAACTACACTCTAGACCATAGTGGATTTTTAGGATAATTAGGACACGATTATTGCAGGTTCATCCAGTAGTGAGTGATCTTTAATACTTTTTATACTACTGCACATAACTACAAGTGTTTTAAATTCTTTCTTATCTATGAAAACGTAATCAGAATATGCATTCACCCATGTAAGCTTGATGGTATTTTAAGGCTTGTCTATTTGCTTAAGTAAGTCTTTCTCCCACTGTGAAAGGCAAACAGTGGAAGCTTGAGAACATGAGTGTAATTCTGTTTGAGTCACATCCCAAACTAAGGAACTTAATATGCGACTTTTCCCAGGTTCAGGCCTTTCATACCTTAAGTCCAAGTTCCACTTTTTTTAGCTAGATGTAAGTTGTTTTCCTCCATATTCAAGTTGTGAAAGAGAGACATGTTCAAACACAAAACCAAAGCAGTCTAACTAAACCAGGTGCTGGGAAGCAAATCATCATCTGGTAGCACTTGCTTTGTGACTCTAAATTAAACACCGGCCATGCTTTGAGCATCAAAGATGGTAGAGGCAGCTGAGAAAAAGCAATTTTTCCCAGATATATGTCTCCTTCTGATGAAAATCCTGAAATGACAATGTCACAGTTGCAACAGGAGAAGAGAATATATCTCTCAAAAGGTAGATTTCTTTAAAATTTAATGCAGGTGAATGGCATCTATGTTTAATGATACTGAAAGATACACATTTCAAACCAGGACACAAAAGCAATTCTAGCAGCAGGGCACCACATGGCTGCCAGGTGCTCAAAACCTTAACGCCCACTTGTGAGATGTGACTTGAGAGAGTGTGAGAAACCAAACCCTCAGAACCCCAGATGGAAAAAGGTACGTCCAAAGTATTAAGTATAAAATACAAGAAGTAAATGCTAGAAAGTAATTCTGTTGATGAAAAAAGTGTACAAAACTTCCGAATCTTGTAAAGCAAAACCTATTTCATACTTTAATTCTGAATCCTACCTCCACATGATCAGTTGTAGGTGGACAGGATATGAAGGAATAAATCCTGACTAGCTGAGCCAAGCTTCAGAGACTACCTGAGACTACCGTGTCCAGCAGTCATCGTCTGAGGACAAAACCTCTACATGAATACAAGTTCAGTACATGGCAACACTGCCTGTACAGTGGTATTTGTAATCAATTTTTAATGTTTGCCATCAAGTCAGTTTTCACTTCTCTATGTGATGGAGATCCTCCAATGGGAGTATCTTGCAAGACCTGGACACAGTGTTGAGTATGAAGATATGAAAGGAGGTCAGTAACAAACCACACACCTGTTAATATATTTGTCATGAAAGCTTAATGCAAAATTTATTACAGATAGGTGAATCAGAGAGGTATCCTTCCCTCTGTAGAGTTGGGACTAGCACTGTGGATAATCCATGAATGAAAGACTGAAGAGAAGAACTAAGAAAAATTAAGCTCCTGATAGGCACTCTACAAATTTGGAAAAAAATATATATATTCTTATCACAATTATAAAAAATGAGTAATGGCATAAAGATGTGAAAATATTCAGAGACTTCATGCTGAAAATAAAGTGTTAAATGCTTGCTGGACATTTATATTTTTTTTTTCTATAAAATAACATATTTTTTTAAAAAATACAAACATTTTTTTATGAACAGATACTGATTGTGTCAGTAGGATCATAGGATGGTAGGTTGGAATGGACCTCAGGGTATCTCAAGTCCAAACTCCTGCCCAAAGCAAGGGCACCTCTGAGGTCAGACTGCGCTACTCAGAGCTTTATCCAGCAGAGTTGTGAAAACCATTAAGGAGGGAGATAACTGCTTTAGCTGCTGTAGTCTCCTATAGAGGCTATGAAGAAAAGGATTTTTTTCTAGACAGACTTCCAGTCACAGGATGGATCAAAAGAATTCAGTGGGCCATGACTGAAGCAAGGTCCTACTCATTACATGGTATCATATCTGACTCTCAAGAAGAGCCAGACATTATGTTAATAACTGAAGTTATACCCCGTGAAAAAGTATAGAAAGTGAAAAATTCTTTCCAAAATAATCCATGAAAAAGAACAATTATTTGCAATGAAGAGTGGTCAGCAAAGCCCTTGGAAGTGTTTGCAAAACCAGATAACTACGAGCTGAACTTATAAAAATGAAAATGATACTATAAAAGCAGACCAGCTATAGTAAAAAAAAAAAATTCTTAGAGGAAACAGGAAATCTAGAGAGTTTCAACTCTGCTAAGGATACTTACAGTTCATGCAGGCAGAAAGCAAAAGGATAGGAATGTCCTTTAAATATTATTTAACTGCAATGAATGTCCACAGGTCTTGTACTGCTAGAAACAATTTAAACTTTTCATGATTAGCACTGGAAAGTACCACTGTGCCATTACAGACATAGAAAAAGGGGGAGACTCTGTGAACCTGATTTCTAAGCTGCAGTTATCTGCAATACCACCCTCAAAGTCTCCTTCTCTGGAGATTTTTGTCTCCTCCTCTGGAGATCTTGTCTCCTTCTCTGGAGACTTTCCAGACCCATCTGGCTGCGTTCCTGTGTGACCTGCCCTAGATTCTATGGTCCTGCCTGGCAGGGGGTTGGACACGATGATCTCCACAGGTCCCTTCCAACCCCTCACATTCTATGATTCTATGAAACAGATGAAAATTAGCTACTGGGCAGCTAGTGTTTACTAATTTAACAAAACAGAAATGAGCTTTAAAAGTGATAAGGAGCTAGTATAGGGCCGGATATTGAAATAAAAGCTTACTGCCATCAATGCTTCTTGTGAAAAACTGTTATCTGGAGACCAGAAGTATATGCAGAAAAAGATAATGAATTTAAATTACAGGAGCTTGTTGAAAATCCTCCTTTTCATTGCATTATGACACAAGTAGACTGGGTGCTACTTTAAAACCTTGGAAGTAGTTAAATGGTGCCTATCTATCTTCTGATTGCATTTGCTACAGGATGACTTTGCACTGCTTATTATTTTAACATTAAGAATACCATGTCAGTCCAGCCTACGCAAGTACATGCTGTGATAGAGTTCAAATCCAATAAGAGGGGTTAGGTACACTTGCCAACAAAACAGAATCCCTGCTATGTTCAAATTCATCCTGAAACATGATGGCATCTTTCAATGGGAGAATAAGCAGTTGCTTGAGTCCAAATCTGCCTCCAGAGGCAAGGCAGCCCTCAAGAGTGGGCATTAGCTGAGTGTCATGAGAACCCAAGATGAACAGAGCTCTGAGGTTGATCTGATGGAGCTCACCTTCGTACAAACTACCCCAAAAGACTGAAAGACTTGCTTCTAACAGCCAGATAAAGATTTAAGAAATTAATAAATAAAATTAACTCCTTTCAACCTCTACTACGTGCAAAATCCAAAGCAACATGAAAAGGTAAGATAGAAATTAAAAATCAATTAATGCATTGGTTTCCAGCTGTGTCCTCTGGGCTTTAATTTTATTAGTTCAATGAGTATACATTGAAGCACTGAGCCCTATCCCTTCAGAAATATCCCAAGACCTTCGAGGGATTTTCTTCACCTCCACAGACTATCTCCCTCCCACTATAACTAACTTTTTTGCTCCTTCTGGAAAGCAGCTCTGCCCTAGGTCTCTCATTCTCTCCCTCATCCCTAAGGGTTCAGCTCATCTTTCTCTTTTATAAAAGCATAACACAAAGATGGAGTGTGGTGAGGTGGGGAATAAAACCAAAAAAATTCATCATCGTCATAAGGATCTATTAAGCAGAGCTTGGTCTTGACTGTCTTAGAAAGAGACCAAATAACATTCTACTTACAGGTGCAGTGGGATGAAACACAGGATTCACATATAGAAAAAAGTTTCCTAATTAAAAAAAAAAAAAAGTAGGTAGGAAACTTACTTAATAATCTTCTTTCTTGAAATAACACTAATTTTATATTTTCATAGTCATAGATATGACTTTAAGGACTCTGGACTTTAGAAGTGAAATATAGTAGACTCTAGTACAAGCAAACATTGAAATCTATCTCAAAAATAATAATAAAATCCTTTAGAATTAACCTCCACAATAAAACTTCCAAAATGTGGTTAATTTATCATAGGAAATCTAAAGGTAGACCAAACAAATCTGTAATAAATCATTAAAGCAGAGAGGCATATGAAGAAGCCCTCTGTTTCCAAATAAAAAACTATTAATAAAGAAACACTGGAGCTTAACGGATTCAACCATAAAGTATAGAAATAAAGTCTTTTCAGTTTCAATGGGATAGAAAATTTAACACATATTCAAGAAGGACTTCCATATTAAGGACTACCCCACTAAACTTTGTGTTGTCACCTGAGTGCACCAAAACGGAACTGGTGGTGATGAAGTACACTGGAATAAATCTCAGTGCTTGCACTGGTCTCTGATTATCACGCTGGAGGGTTCAGACAGCAGAAGGGAACAAAACCCTTTAAAATGTTGTTTCTCCCTAACCAAAGCCTAGTATTTCAGGAGAAGGGGATATTTGTTACTGAAGGTTTTTACTAATGAAAGTACTTCTGACTTTATTTTATTCCCTGCAAAATCCTGCATAATTCACTCAAGCGAAATGCTCATACTCTGAGGCATTCAGCTGCTTCTCCAGTACAGATTTGAGAACCTGACTTTAGTCCTAATGAGTTCACCAGGCATCATTTTAATGCATGGTGCTGTAACACTACATAATAGCACCTGACAGGAGAGATTTGCTGCTACAGAGCTACTATGTGTTTTTTTGTACAGAGAACCAAACATGATTCAGCTATTGGTTAGGAAAACCGAAATAGGATTCAGACTTCTGGGACCAGAAGACTTCATGTGTCACCACTTCCAGCCCTTTTCTCCCTGAAACCCCAATGCATTTCCAAATCTATTCCCATTTTTACAGTACTCTGCAATAACTTAACTCCCAATGAAAAGAAATACGTTGCTGTAACTAGGCCAAAAATGCCTGCACAGAACCTTCACCTCCAAAAGGGTAATCCAGCCAATTTGTAAAGGTCTTCAATATCAAAACGAGAAGTAATCTTTCATCCTGTGCAAATGACAGGCTCCACTCTATGGTGCATAGAAAGGTATCCACTAAGATTTCAGAGTTTCTTAAGATCCATGAGTTTATTATTAAGGTCACACAAACTGTGAAAAGGTGTCTGTATCCAAAAATGCAGCCTCCAAGAATATCACAACATGCCAAAAACTTGTTTTGAACGATCACCGATATTAGATATTGAAGATTATTCTTCAAAGAACGTAATTTCTATTCTAAAAATAGAAATTACTTCATTAAGAAGAGTACAATTAAAATATAATTATTTTCAATAACATTGGCTTTAGCTGATAATTATTTTTTGCATAGTTTTTCTAAGTACCGGAAGCCTTTGAATTTGTATCATCATAAAACAAATTGTTTTCTATTATCAGCACATTTTAAATAATAAAGCCAAGGGTTTTTTTTTTGTTAAATACTCTAGTTCTATAATATCATCCATTAGTTACTACAGGGAGAGAGATTAAGCCATTAAAATAACTGAAGTCTAACAGAGGAGGAAGAAATTAAAAATATAATGCAATTAAATGAAAAAAGGTGAAACGATCCTTTCAGGTTTTGTATTTTGCTTCCCTATTGTCACTGTTCAGTAGCTTCTACCTTTTGTTTTATAGTACTAGGAATGCATTTTGTATAGTACATTATAGCTGTTTATTATACATTTTCTTTAACCTCCTGTTATCTAAAAAAAAAAATTTAAAAAATCCATTCTTATAAAGACCTGTCTCTGCAATCATATGCTTTTGTCACAGCTCTAATTTGTCCTGCAGTAAAATACAGTGTCATATATACAATGTGTGGTGATTTTACTGGAACTGTAGAGAGGAAAAAGATGTTTCCTACTTTTAAAAAGGTGTCTAAATCAAACCAGTTCCTAAATCAAAACCAGGAAGGAAAATACATCTGCTGGTCAATAACATTAGGTTTAAGGCTTTGCCACTGAAATTAATTTTTCTCTGAATTGAACAAACAAGGGAAAGTTTTTGTAATTTTGTGTGTGGTACATATTAGCTTGGCATAGCAAGAGAGCTCTTACTTTGATGAGGTGATTGAATTAATCTAAATACTGAACAAACATGCACAACAATGTCCTTTATTTCAATAAAATTGTGTACAGTTTTTGTAAGTTCAGTCTTCTAGTGTTTTATTTGTAGTAAATAATGCACATTTCCCCCACCTGTAGTTGTACTGTGCTGGTAGTGGTTGTTACAGAAAGATGATACTAGGAGGAACAGACCTATCAATAATAACAAGTATTGAAAATATTGCTGTCTCGATGTCAACATAAAATGCGGTAATAAAGAAGTTCAGAAGTGCCAAATAATAGAATTTCCTTTTAGAAAAAGAAAAATAACCAACTATTTGAAAGTATAGTCAATAAGCCTATGTTACTCATTGCCTAAAAATAAATCCCAAGTCCCCTGAAATGGTGTAGGACCACACGAAATACTCCAGAGAATATCCTCAGGTAGGTGATTGAAAGCCGGATATTCCAACATATTCTCGTAAAGTCCCTGATCGCAGGCATTGAGACTGGTATCCACAGATGGCTGAACATATGCTGTCATGTGGTCTCTGAAAATATCTGGAGTAGCTAAAGGCTCAGTTCTGAAATTATTGAAAGATTGTATTACCGAGGAAGCCAGACCAAATGTTCATAGACTTTCTTTCCTGTTTGATAAATGTAAACATTTTTGTTTTCCTCACAAGAACATCTAGAAATCTTCACTAAGACCGAGTGAGGTGTTGCAGTGGCTTAGGCTGGTTAAATGTGCGTTGCTACTGGGAAGGGAGGAAGAGATGCCTTGTCTTCTCCTGCCTGGTCAGGCTGAGTGTGGCATTGCAGAAGTGCTCACTACAGGGCAAGTAGCAGAAACACAACTGCAGAGCACTAAGATAGGGCAAAAACATTTCTTCCATCTGGGTAAGCAGCATCCTTCAGGAACATTTTTGGCACAGCCAGGGTGGAGCCCAGCGTCTCACTTTTGCAGCTCAGCATGTCATTTACCAGGGCACCAAGAGCCAGAGAACTCACCTATTTCTCTTTTCTTTCACTGTTTGTCCCTGAGGACTAATTTTCTTTTATGATCTTGGCCAATAAATCTGATCTCTTTTTCTGGTAGAATAACGTATGTTTGAATAATAACAATAAAAGTGTTTTATTATATGCTGTTAATGAATGTTTCAGTGGGCTTAGGATGGGGTGAGAGGTGGTCCACAGAAGCCTCATTAACCTAATTTAATTGCTGCTGAGATACTGAGGCAAAGTCAGAAACTCATGTCCATCTTCTGTCCCCCTCACTTCATGTGAATTGATACATTTCATGTTTCAGAGCCAAATACTGGTTGCCAAAATTTTATTTTTTGTTTTATGTGGTCTTCTTTAACCTGACAAACAAGATACTCTACACATATTACAAGATGTACTGCAAATACTATAATAACACCCAAGATACTACATTTTCTCTTGCATCAACATTAAAAGGAAAAGGGAGAGGAAGAGGAAATAGAAAAGGAAAATGAGGTAAAATCTCCAGTCTAGTGCCTAAAAAAAAAAAAAAAGGGATAAATATATCTTTATTTGATTTGTTAATTTGAATTACCAAGAGATTCTTTTCACCCCTTCTGTACTAGGGACAACTTAAGTTTATAACCATCTTACATATTACTATTTTAGTTAATCTATGTTATAAGATAAAAAAATTTTCACTTTTTAATGTATTTTTTAAATTGTTTTTTCTAATGTTCTAGTTACTAGTAAGGGGGGGAATCATCCTTTACTTACTGCTTGGTTTTGACTCAAGCTAATTTAAAGCTACAGGTGGTGATGATGCTGTTATGGGATGGTACATTGAAATATGAAGAAAAGAGACAAAAAGAAAAAAAGAGATGTGGCAAACAGACCCACCATTTTAAAATGTCTTTTTAAGTCAGCTTAAACTACGACTCCCATGAATCATCAGGGACTCTTTCGGAAA
>JAVSBS010011093.1:62675-74054 GCA_033124195.1 Coracias cyanogaster
ACGAGCTTGTTGGGGTAGTGTCTCGCCTTGCCCTCAATCCTCTTCCCTTTTGGGAGGCGGTATGGACGCTGGCACCCGGACCACGACAAGAGAACACCTTGACACAGCCAACATTTTTTTGGCTCAGTCAGGAGACTATTAAATGGTTTCACTGTTTGACTTTGTGTTTTCCTCCACTGAGAATAAAGCAACTAAAGTAAGTAAATATTTTGACTTTGATTAATATAGAAGAACAATTTTCCTTTATGTAGTGCCTTTTTAACTCCAAAATAACATTAAGCTCTTAGACAAAATATAACTTATATACCAGCTCCACAGATGAATCACTTCATCCACTACTGGAGCAGAACTACTGCTGATGTGAAATATGGAAGGTGTTTAACAGTTCACGGCAGCATAGTCAGGCACAGGAAAGGAACGGAAGAATAGCTTCTCCATCTAAAGCCGAAAGGAAAACAAACTTAAGGAAGGCAAAGTGATCCAGGCTTTGGGGCTCACATCCCTTCCCTTTAACACTTCTTGGCCTTTTGGCCAAGACACTCAAACAGATCATAGGTTGCATGTCTCCCAGTCATGTGTGATTATTTCTGCAGGTGGATTTTTTTTTTTTTTTGACTATGCAAAGGCTTTATTTGTATAGTAAGAAACAACTGAAGCGTTCACAACTACCAGAGCGACAGTTCAATGCTACTGATTTGTACCAAATATGCTGCTGTAATTTGGCTTATTGGTAACATTATTCACCGGCCCACATGGAGTGAGGTGCTGAATAGTGCTGCTTTGTTATAATTTTCTGGTGTCTTAGATACCGGTTCTCTTCCAAGCATCTAGCTCACTGGAGAGCTCCGTTTTCTCACCAAGAAAACCAGTAACTCTTTCCCCTGTCTTTCAGGGGGCCCATCCTTTCTGCACACACATGGAAGAAGCGTCTGTTCACTCTTCCCAGGAGCGGCAGCTGTGACAGGCTTTCAGTCAGATGCTTTCTTAATCTCCCCCATTTCAGACGCTTCCATCTCAGCAAGTAGACAGGGGCCTTTTGCACTTGAGTCCCATGTGTCAGCTTATATTCTTTGGTCTGAACACAGAGGTACGATATTAAAACACATTTTGTTTAACTTCTTAAGTGTGTCCAAGTGGCAGTAGTTTAAAGAAATGGCAGCTGCATGGCCCCAGGACTTTTTTCATATGTCCTGCCACTGTGATGCAAATAGCACAAGTGCCTAAAAAGACGTGGCCCAGCTGGGCATGTTAAGAGACCTGACACTCAATGGTTTAATAAAGACCCAGTTCTGTTACTGGCACCAAAGGCGAGGTCAGTTCAGGAAACGCTCGTTCTCTGATTCACAACCTACTTCTTGCTCCTTGTTTTAATGAGAAAACACAGTATGGCTTAGACTGAAAGTGAGACCTTGCACTGCTTCTCACGTTATATTTTCCAAGGGTAGCTATATTTATATGGTTCCTGGCTATAGGTGCAGAAAACAGGCTTTGATTTCACAATATGTCCACTGTTCAACACCTGTTTTGTAAACAAACACCTACTTTTACATCTGGAATTTAAAGAACTGTGTTTAAAATTCTAATGTGGTGTGTTTATATCCTACAGTTTACCCCAGCTACCCTTTTTAGCCTCACAAATGCATAAACATTTCTCTAAGACACAAAATCCAAGTGGCTTGGAAGATACTTCCAAAGCAGATAGTTCTTAATGAAAAACGCCCTGCTTTGAGCTGTCAGAATGTCCCAAAGTACATGAGGTTTTATATAGAAAAGCAGCAACTAAAGCTGTACCTGCCTAGAAAGTGTAGTGACATTATATAATTGTAGAGACTTTAGAGCAGCTCGTATATAAAAAGGCTGGTGGAAATCTTTTTCCAGGGAATAGGAGTGTGATCTAGATGCAGAAGGGTCACAGTCAGCTGGATCATACACCCCGTACAAAAAAATCTGTTACTGTGGTTATATTCTTATCTTGTCACATATTTACTGCATGTAATGTCCTTGCTTTACTTACTGGTGATAAAGATGTCTTCAAACTGATGGCACTAAGGTGGTCTGAAAATGTTAGAACATGATGTAAAGAAGTGTCACCTGACTGATTTACAGCCTGCCACTGTCAAGTGTAAGAAGGAGGCTGAAAAGGAGGGTCACAGAAACAGCCTTTGCATAAGACACTTGAATTCTAAGTTGCTAAAGAAATTTGAGTAACAAGGGGCAAAACCAACAGATTTAATTTGCAATGCAATAACATCGGAATGGAGGGAAGAGGCACTCTTCAATGGGCAAAGTTGCTGAATGTTGTTGACTTCGATCATCTCCCAGAGAACCACAAAGCCAGTGACCCCACTGGTTTCTTTATGCTGGTTTTGCCAAGCTAACCTCAGCGGTATTCACAGTGTTATGGAAAAGTCAGTATGGCGCAGAAGAATCACAGAATTCAGAGAACTGCTGCTGCATGAAGCAAAAACTTCTGCCGTGATACCGAGCTTCATTACTCCTTCCACAATAGAGGGGACTTGAAAATACACTAAAAATAAAAAACAAGCTAATGAAAACTTACTGTAGCAAGAGTCATTAACTGCTTAGATAAATGCAGTTTCCAAGATTATTACGCTAGAAAAAATGTCGCTTTTACTGACTTGAAAATCCGTGGAGCTGCTGCAAACTACTGCTGCATCCCCATAAAAGATAAAGGGAAAAGGATTTTATAGGCTCACAATTATGTTTACCAGAGGCTAGAAAAAAAGAAAATGTGCAGGTCAGATAAAAAATTATGTTTACATGTTTGGGGTAAAGAAAAGGAATCATCTGATATAAAGATAAGAAATAGAAAGCCTGTTTAAATTCCTATACTGCAAATGTCCTTATTTATCAGTTTATTTCCATTTTTTAATAGGAAGATACTGATAATTATCCGAAGTCACTCCAGACTGTCAAAAATACAGAGATATGTGTTTTCACCTAGAAGACTAATGTTGGTGTGGAATGAGATGACACACCACTTTTCTTCCTTTCTTCACATTGCGGTGTCAGTTCTGCAGGATGAGAGATCTTTAATCCAACAATATTTTTAAGTCTATCAAATGACTGAGACTGTTTAGCGATAGCAATGCTCAGAGTGTCCTGTCAGAGTGCTAAGAGTCCTCTTTTCACCTTTCTCTACCGTGTCCCACATGTAAGCCTTCTAGATACGTTTTCCTCCTACTGTCTTCCAAAAGGCCTGGATCAGACCTCAGATAGAAAGGGCAGAGCAGCAACTTTACTTAATATCTGATAAGCATTCAACAAATTCTTAGAGGGACATGTTTATTGCATAAGTCTCAGAAGGTGCAATAAATGGAATGGAAAAATAATGGAAAAACAATGAAGCTATTTAGAGTGGTGATGAGCTGCAACTCTTAGGGAGATTAAAGAATGTAGCCTATTACATAATTTCTGAATTTCGACTAAAAAAAAAAATTTCTTTGCTGAACTAGGGAGAATTATTATTGAGCTGTGACAGTACTCGGTAAAAGCCAATTTGGATATGCTTTTAATCGTGACCTCACTGCCAGGTGCAAAACTACTGGGAATAGAGGTAAGATGTCTAAAGCAAATGGTGTTTTATATTTTCAGGCAGCTTCATTGCTTTACGTAGCACAGCTTGGAAACCAAAGGATGTTTAAAGCCTGTAAACAGCTTTTCTTCTCATTTAAAAGCATCAGAGGAAAAGAGCGGGTGAAAGGAGAGATTACTGCATAGAAAAGAAGTTAAAAGCTGGTTTCTGCAGAAAGTAAAAAAAGTTACCAGCCAAACAGTGGATGCCATATGCTCATATGCTTTACTTATATATTAATTTCTCCAAGGTCAAGTGTTTTTTTTTAACATACCTGCAGCCACGTCATAAGGGCTGTCTGAATGAAATTCAATACTCTTAAAAAAGTTGGCAGCTGATGGTGATTCAAAATGAATATATTTTATCTATGAAATATTCTCCTGAGAATTGGTGGCTGATAGTCCCTTCTTTTTCTTGCGAAGTTAAAACTGTAAGGTGAGACACACCTCACCTAGACTACAATTTTAAAACCAATGCTAGCTGACTAAGAAATAAAATAATGTCTGTTTTCTGACCCTTCAATTCCTGTTTTTCAGTAAGAGCACTGAATTATCTCTGCCTGGGATTCTTAGAGGTACAGAAAGCCTTTTCTAAGTTGAGGATGACTTTATACTCTTCCCTCATACTCTCTTCTCTTGTGTCCCATAGTGCTTCTCTCATCACTGCCATTAAAGCATAACAACAGGACCCAGAGGCTGAAGTCTACGTGTGTGTCTTTGTACATGGAAATGACTATGGTTTAACAGGCTAATTTTCCAGTATTTTCTGCATCTCACCTCCAGCTGTGGTAGAGTGGATGGTCCACAGATGGGTGGATTAACATCCACAAAGCCTCTGGCAGGAGATGCAAGCTTCGCAGGAAGCTGAAGGCATTCAGCTCTCAACCAATAAGCCTTAATTGTGCAATACTTTACTAGGGAAGCAAATTTCTTCATTGCTCAGTTGGTTAGGAGTTTAAAAACCAAAATATGAACACTAGCAGCCTTGTCAATTTTATGTTATGAAATCTACAGCTGTCATTGCTACTCATAGAAATATCCACACCTTTTTGCATTCTAGACAAAATATTTCTCCTCCTACTCTCCTGTGGCCGCATGTTCATAGAATCATAGAATCATAGACTGGTTTGGGTGGGAAGGGACGTTTCAAGGTCATCTAGTCCAACCTACCCACACTGAGCAGGGACATCTGCACCTAGAGCAGGCTGCTCAGAGCCCTGTCTAACCTCATCTGGAATGGTTCCAGGGATGGGACATCTAGCAACCTCATATTCCACAGATTTAGTTGTGTATCACTTGCACTTCTTACATATCCTGCCTTCTTTGTTTTGTATAGATATATTTTTACGTATCTATATACCATATAAATGTGCGGAGTGGCCCAGTGAATTTAGCAACATATCCCCATTGAAGCAAGAGGGACAGAATGGCTGATTAACAGATGGAGATGCACATTTGTGTCTACAGGAAGCACATGCAGCATTTTACATGCTCAGCAAGACTATTCCTGTCTTCCTTCTGATTTTTGTCTTCAATTCTATGCCTCAACACTTCTTATTGTAGAGAACAGTATCATCCATTTTGGCAAGAAGAGAAAACAGAGAACAGCACAAGGCCTCTACTTGGTGGTGTTTTGCCAATCACCTGGCTTGGCATTAAGAATGAGACCATCAGCAGAAGACAGATGCATAAACAGACGTAGATTTTATTATCTGTCTCCATGGAGTTCAGGAATGGTATAACATAGCTGGCAACAGAAGAAATAAACCTGCTCACCGTGGGTGATATAACAAAAGGGAAAACAAACCAAGCCACAAACTCAATAACAGAAGGGAAGAGGAACCAAGCAGCAAACTCAACAACAGAGGGAGAAACCAACCATACCCTGAATACCACCAGGGCCATGCACAGACCAACCCAGCAGATGCCAGGGAGGTGCACCAGCAGAACATTATACATTCCACAGAGGTATATGACTAAACTGTGGCAGATACCAAAGGGATAGACAATCAAATCCACTACCCACGTCCTATCAAATCCATTACTCTTGTCTTCTCTGATGTTCCTGTCCTGTCCCGCTGTTGCTGGGGCGTCCCGGTTGCAGCAAGCAGTCGGGGGCCTTTCCGGTAACGGGGAACCCTGCGTGGTGCATCCACCTGCAAGTTGGATTCCAAAGTTCACTGCAAACAGGGCCAGCTTTTATACTGTTGGATAAACAACTCAGGTTGCACAGACAATCCTCAAAAATAACTTCAAAAGCGGGACACCTGTTATTTTTCCTCCTTATTGGGTTCTGTCCAAGGTCAGCCAAGCCTGGGAAGAAACTCAAAGAGGAGGAGGCACCTCTGTCTGCTTTGGTCCTAAATCATGCATTTCTCAGGATAGCTGTGTATCTGTTCTCGCAGCTAATCAGCTAGTTTCCCACCAGAGAAAAATCCTCTGCTGGTTTCAGTCATACTGTCTGGTTGTGAGATTCATCCATATGTCAACTTTAATTCAGGGCCTATTGCTCAGGCCCTAGCACTTCAGGTGGAGATGTTACATTTCTCAGTATGGGGTAGCACTGTTGGTTTTCAGACGATGTATTAACTTCCCAAGAAATTGCTGGGTCATATTTTCTATGGGACCTACAGGAAAGCTGGGGAGGGACTTTTTACAAGGGCTTGTAGTGGTAGGATGAGGGGTAATGGCTTTAAACTAGAGGAGGGGAGATTTAGATTAGATGTAAGGAAGAAGTTCCTCACTCTGAGGGTGGTGAGCCACAGCAACAGGTTGCCCAAGGAGGTTGTAGATGCCCCAACATTGGATGTTTTCAAGATTAGGTTGGATGGGACTTTGAGACACTTGGTCTAGCAGAAAGTGTCCCTGCCCATGGCAGGGGGGCTAGAAGTAGATGATCCTTAAGGTCCCTTCCAACCCAAACCATTCTATGATTCTTTACATTTCCGTTGTCTCCTGACTCCATGAAATCTTACACATGGGACTAACTTGATGCTACAAGTATCCCCTTGGAGACAGCATGCGTTCTCAGCTTGTGCAAAAGTACTGCTTTCATTTTTAAATCCAGGAGATGGAATATGTTTGTATTCAGTGAGATCATTGTGTAATGTATGGATAATAATGTGACCGATGACAACATGCAAAATAGTAACCAACTGACATTTTAATGACATCACAAGCAGGCACTTGGCTTCAGAAAAAACTCAAGGTTCCCCAGAGAGAAATTTGGCATCAAATTTGAGGTTTGGTTGACTCATTTTTAAAAGAAAGTTTCCAAACCTATGGCAAGAAATATGGGAATAATTCAGTCTTTATAAACAGCCTGTAAAAACTGCCACAATGCAGTTTTTTCACCATTTTATGTAAATCCCATATAGTAGCTTTTAACCAAATCAAAGGGCACATTAACATATAGTTAGTTTTAAACTATACCTTCTTGTAGTTGTTCAGTGTGGTTTCTTTATATTATACAAGACTATTTAAAGGAAATTTCCTGGAGAAGAAAGATCTATCTTTTATATAAGTTTTTTTATTTCTTTCTCTATTCACTGTTGGTACCACTGTTGTCTCATTGGTACTGCAGGGGTCAAGTGGATTTCTCCGCACCACAAATGAGATTGGAAAGGTACTGAGACCTGTTTTACTACACATCTGCTACTAAGCCTACAGGTAATCTGGCTTGCCTACTGAGTAAAACTGGAAATTCAATTTTCACTCTTCATTTACACCTTAAATCTTACACAGCTACAAATTACATGAGAAGGATACAAACACAAGGGATTGTGATGTTTACCCAGTACTGATTCCTCAGTTTGATGCAGGATCTAAACCCAGGAATTTGCTTTGTGCTGGTTCAGCTGATAAAGGTTTATTACTGCTTAGGATGTGAGCCCTGATGAAAGGTGCTGGGAAAACAGGAACAGGGTCTCATCAACAGCAGCAGGGAGTATAATGTGCATACAAGGTAGAATGTCTCTGGTGAGGCACAAATATTTGCTATGCCTGTGGCAGGATTTGTCCCAGGGTACCACTGCAGCATGGAAAGAAAAATGGGCAGGCTTTGATGATTTTGCAGTAGTAATCACAGTAGCTATGCATGGTCCCATTACAGCTCTTCTGGAGGGGATTACCGGAGGGAGAAAGTTCTTTCCCCCATCCAGAAGGGAACAGCTTTGCTTTAATCTTAGAGCATTCCATTTTCCAAAGGCATTTGAGAAGTTTCCTAGCCAAACTCTCATAAAGGAGTCATGGTGCAATGGGACAAGAGAGAAGCTCCTCTAGTGGATTAATGGCTCACTAAAAGACAGAAAACAAAATTAGGGAAAAAAAATGATGGGTTGTGCATGAGGGAGAAGATTATCACACATGAATCTCTCTTCTTCAGCATATTCCTAAGTCATCTGGAAAACAGGGTGAGTAATGAGGTGAAAAAGTCAAAATTCAACATTTAAAAGATTTAATAAGGATCTTCAGTTGAACGGAATAATTCCTCTTTGTTGGTTCACAAACACTTTTTAATATTTAAACTGTTCAGCCCAGTATTTGAAACCTATTTTTAACATGAGAGAATATTTTCTTACCCAGCTCCATTTCTGCACTTCTACTAGGTTTGCTGAAGAAATTATGATGCCAATTATAAAACTCACTTGCCAGTCCTTTCCACCTTCCTAAGGTACTACCTTATTATCCCACATCTCATGCATGTTCTAAATCAGGGGCATAGTAAGTCTCCATGCTTGCAACTTTCCTTTCAAAAAAGCAACACTTTTTCTCAAGTAATTTGATACTTGTAAATGCAAGGAAATAGATAAACAAGGGATTTATTTTTTTCCACTTTCATCTCTTGTCTCCAAAGTTGTTAAGTCCCTGTGCTGCAAAATCATTATCCTTGTTGTCCAGCTAAATCAATGAGAGAAACTTTAGCAATACCCCAAAGCTGCGCTTATTGCACCTCTGTCCACTGAATAATGAACAAAATCAATATTGCTTTTGCACTTGTTCTCTTGTTATATACAAGAGCACATATTAACCTCTGTACACACTGCAGAGTTCAGCTTGCAACTTGAGCACCTGCAAAGAAAGGTATCTGAATTCTAGAACGACTGTTTTTGTTGTCATCACCTTGGCTGGGCACAGCAACCAGACATTCGAAAGGTGAAAACAGTGAAAGCACTGGATGTGAATTGTTAAAATTTGTCTTGGCTATGGTGCTTTATACATATTTGTTGATTCCTCTATTGTAACACACCACAATAAAAACGCATGACGGCAGCTCCCGGTTGTCTCAAGCTGTCTCCAATGATTTAGAGGAAAAAAGGGAATATCAGATAATCCCTCTATGTTGCTCAAGTACTTCTAGTGATTAATGCAGCGTAAGTGCATGGTGGTGTATACAAAGATAGCGAAAGTGCAGTAGATGCTCTCATTGTGTGGACTATCCCCTAATTTCTAGTGACAGGGTGATGAGCTATGGGCAAGATGCATCCTTATTTCAGAAATTCATATATTCATATATTTTAAGGCCAGAAGGGACTGTTGACCAGGGACCTGGCCCAGCACAGTGTAGGGCAGTGAATTGTGCCTCATAATTTGTTCATTAAATAAAGATTCCTCCTTCCTGTATAAGTGAATGACATTACTCCAGGAACTACGGCTGAACAGCTGTCTGTCCTTCTCTTAAGTACGTCCAAACATGAATTAAGCACTCTGGATGTAATTCTTACTCACTGTGCTAACAGCTATGGAAGATAGTGACAAAGTCCTATAAATGCCTACAAATTCTTAAATGTATTATGTGACCAGGTTACATCGGCAACTAATGCTTATTGAATAAGCCACAGTAATCCTTTTTTCCTTTCAGCTTCCAACTTCTGGGATAAAGCTTCATTCTTCCCTGTCTTAGTCCATGGAAAGCTCTAATCAGACTTTTGTGATTTTTGTATTTCCTCTGTGGCCATGTAGTTTATCATCTTAAGCTGCAAGAAATTTATCAAGAGATCTGTGTGTCGCTGTGTTTGAACTACAGGTTACCTGCAGCTCACGTCTCACCACCACTACTTCACAAAGCCATCACTCAGAAGCTAGATCCTACTTCTTCATGAGTAAAAGGACTGGAAAATTTGTCCTGAAATCTTTCATCCATCATTTTGTGTTTCCTTCTGTGAAGAGTAAGCAACACTTTGAAGTAGAAGTCAAACCTACGATACACGTTATAACATAGCTACAACACACTGAAAATCAGAACAGTGCAATAACTAAACCATGCAACATCTTGTGACGATTGAAAAAGTTGAATTACTCCCTCTGTGCTAACAGAACTGAAAATTATTCATCATAAACTCAATTTATAATTACTATTACTGCCTCCTGCTGTGTTTTTCATTTCTAGAGGATTCAGCTGAGGGGATACACATAAACACATAGAGGAAACAATCCTCCTACAACTATATAGAGATTAAATAAGGTGTGCCCTTTGTTAGCTAAATGATCATGTGCTAAATATTTAAAAAATATTATGGACATTTTCATTATACAGATAATTAATAATAAGAACATTTCTTTTGGTTACGATTATATATTACTACCCAGAGTGCCAGGCTTAGAAAAACACATTTGTGGTCTAACAGGGAAAGGTCGAGCAAGTTCAGACTCAGTAAAAGTGGCATTCGGTTAATCTCCATGCCCCCTACCCTTGCCGTAGTACCTGGACACATTTACATCTATTCATTCTGACAGATTCCTGGGAGGCAGGAAATTGGTTTTATCTGTTGGAAAAGCAGACCAAAGGGTTTGTGCATGGTCACACAATGAATCTATAAGGAAAAAGCCATAGACTCTTAATCTATTTAAAAAAAAAGCACATAGGATCCGTCATCCACATTTTGTCAGGTAGCGGTTTGTTCTGAGTCCCTTAATGAGATATATAAATCAGCACTTTTCTAGAACTTAATGAGGAACGACCAGACTCTACTCTTTTAAACCCGCAGGGCTAAATCTCCCAGAATACGTGCACATACCACCATCTATGTTTTTTCAGCTCATACACTATATTTGAGTCATACATAAGGAAAATACAACGGAATATCCTTTCTTTGCAAGAAATGAACTATGAAGCTGGACAATGCCTTCCTGCAGTTAAATACTTTTCAATAGGAAAAAGCTTTTCATAGAATCATTTAGACTGGAAAAGACCTCTGGATCATCAAGTCCAACCTTCATTCAACACCTCCCTGACCCCTAGACTATGTCCCATAGTGCCACATCTACTCTTTTTTTTAACACCTCCAGGGATGGTGACTCCACCACTTCCCTGGGCAGCCTGTTCCAATGCCCAACCACTCTTTCAGTAAAGAACTTCTTCCTAATATCCAATCTAAACCTCCCCTGGCACAACTTGAAGTAATTTCCTCTTGTCCTGTCATCAGTTACTTGGGAGAAGAGACCGGCACCAGCCTCCCTACAACCTCCTCTTATGTAGCTCTAGAAAGCAATGAGGTTTCTTCTCAGCCTCCTCTTCTCCAAGCTAAACAATCCCAGTTCACAGAATAACAGAATTAGTGAGGCTGGAATAGACCTCCAAGATCATCAAGTCCAGCCTATTATGCAATACCATGACACCAGCTAGACCATATCACTAAGTGCTTCATCCAATCTTTCCTTAAACACCTCCAGGGATGTCAACTTCACCACCTCCCTGGGCAGTCCATTTCAGTGTCTAATCACCCTTTCCATGAGGAAGTGCTTCCTAATATCCAACCTAAACCTCCCCTGGTGCAGCTTCAGGCC
>JAVSBS010011093.1:74154-96662 GCA_033124195.1 Coracias cyanogaster
AATAAGGAATGGAGATTTTCCCTAGCACTCCTTTTATTAATGTATTTATAAAAGCACTTTTTATTATCCTTGACAGAATTGGCCAGATTAAGTTCTAACTGAGCTTTCACATCTCTAATTCTCTTTCTACATGACCTCACAATATCCTTAAATGCTTCCTGCTTCACCTGTCCCCTTTTCCAAAGTTGACACCCTCTTTTTTTTTTCCTGAGTTCTTGCAAAAGCTCCTTGCTCAACCAGGCTGGTCTTCTACCCTGCCAGCTCATTTTTTGGCACACAGGGACAGCCTGCCCTGCTCCTTCATAATTTCATTCTTAAAGTAAGCCCAGCCTTCCCATGCCCCTTTGCTTTTGAAGGCTGTTTCCCAAGGGACTCTCTGAACCAGCGTCCTGAATAGACCAAAGTCAGCCTTCCGGAAGTCCAAGGTAGAGGTTTTGCTGACGACCCTCCTAACTTCACCACATATTGAAAATCCTATCATATCATGGTTGCTGTGCCCCAGATAACCTCCAAACACCACATCTTCCACCAGCCCTTCCCTGTTTGTAAACAGTAGGTCTAGTGGGGCACTAGGCTCGCTTACCAGCTGCAACAGGAAGTTGTCATCCACACATTTCATAAACCTCCTGGATTGCCCCCTTTCTGCTGTGTTGTACTTCCAGCAGACATCTGGTAAGTTGAAGTCCCCCATGAGAACAAGGGCTAGTGAACATGAGACTTCTCCAAGTTGTTGAAAGAATGCCTCATCAGTGTCTTTATCCTGGTCGGGTGGTCTGTAGCAGACTCCCACCAGGCTATCAGCCTCATTGACCTTCCCCTTTATCCTTATCCATAGACATTCCACCTTGGTGTGTCTAACATTGAATTTGAGACAGTCAAAGCACTCCTTAACATATAACGTTACCCCTTCACCTCTCTTTCCTTGTACACTCTGCATGGCCTTCTTGTGTGCCAATGAGTGGGAAGGTGCCACTGTCCCGCTGCTCGTGCTCTGATGGTACTTCCAGTTTTGCCCCGTTTAAATCTCCCTCAGTTTCTCCGGGCATGCCCCCAGCCACGTCACCCTCTCTGCCTCACCCACCAGAGATGGTGGCTCCTGCCAGGTCTCTCCTTCCTCCCTCAGGCTTCCCTGGGTCAGGGAACCCCCCCATCCAGCTCAGAAACCTCCAAAAAGAAAAAAAAACGTAGCGCTTTGGCCATGGAGTTTACTGGTATAAGTGCCACTGTCTTGCTGTTTATGGTCTGAGTTTTGATCAGCTAAAAGTATAGACAAAGTGTATGTCTTCCTCGCAGAACTCCATTTTTGCTTTTTTTCAAGAAAGTCTATGTCTTTAAAAAGGGAGGACTGCTGCTTGTTTGGGTTTGGGAGGGGTGAGAGTGGGGAGAATATCCTCTGTGTCAAGCCGAAACTTAAAGTGCTCTTAGTTGAAAATAATATCATGGAAATTCATGAAGGATTCAGTCTTCTCAACTCATACCCTATTTTCTCTGGTGAAGAGTACATCATGTCTCCCGTGTTGCATCTGCAGTCATCGCACCATACTGAACTAATCATCAAGCATTTTTATGCAGCATTTTATGGGTGGCACAGTTGATAAGCGATCTCAATCCAAAGAGGAAAAATGTGGGAAAAGATACCATACCTATCTCCATCCCAAAGCACCATTTTGTCCTCCTAATGCTTTTGTTTTCATTCTCACTGAAAAGTCGACATTTGACACAAAAATATTCTCTGAACGCTGCTAATGGTAGTCAAGACATTCTCAATAGCTGACCAACATTATAAGGGTCATAGAATCTTAGGCTCAAGGGCTGCAAGGGTTCTCCAGACATCTCTAGTCCAACCTCCCACTCAAAGCAGTGTTAACCCTGAAGTTAGATAAGGATGGAGACTGCACGGTCTCTCTGGGTAACCTCTTCAATTCTTAACTGACTTTCTGGTGAAAATCATGTAATTCTCAGACGAATAATTCAACCTGTGTTTGTTATCCATCTGATTGTCCTCCCACTTAGATTGTAATAGCAAAAGTTTTATTCAAGGATATTGTGAGAGACTAAAAGCTGAAGTAAATGACATCCAATGCACTCCTCTCCTTGACGAATCCAGTCACTTCCCTACAAGGTAATTGAGGGTGAGACATGATTTATCCTTTGTCAATCCATGCTGTTCCCATCTACCTGTCTCTCCCTTCTGTCCCCGGAAATGTGGTCCTAGATGTCTCACTCCATGATTTTCCCATGGATCATAGCAAAGCTGATCAGTTTCTGGGATCATTCTTTTGGCCTTCTTTCAAGATGAGGGCAACATTTGCTTCTCCAGTCATCATGGATCTTCCTCAATCTCCACAGTCTTTCAAGGACAGAAAAGGGCCTTACAAGGACATTAACCAGCCTTCTCAGCACCCCTGGATGTGTGGTAGGTCCCATAGGATTGCACAGGTTAAGCTCTCTCATGTAATCCCTCACTCAACTGTCATTCTCTACTGGTAGATATCCTCTCCCTCAAACCTCTTCACTCAGTTCAGGGACTCAGGAAATCCTGTTGGTAGCAACAGAGGCAAAGAAAACATTGGGTATCCCTGCCTTACTGTGCCTCTGTCTTTAAATCAGCTGTCCCGCTTAACAATGGGTCCACATTTTCCTCATTCGGCATTTTGTAACTTACATAACTGTATGAGATCTTTTTGTTGCCATTGTTGTCCCTTGCGAGTCTTAATTCCAGTTAAGCTTTAGTATTCTAACACCATTGTGGCATGTTTGAGAAAATTTCTAAGTTTCTCCCTGATAGCCTTGCCCTGTTTCTACCTCCTGTATAATGCCTCTTTGCTTTGAAGCTCTGTCATGAGTTCCCTGCTTAGCAAAGCTGGTCCCCTGATACGTCTACTTACTTTCCCATGCATTCTTGGAGGACGCTCAGAGGATGCTCTCCTTTCAGGCTTGCCAACTTCCCAGAGCTCCTTTGCCTTCAAAGGAACTTTGCTGTTCCCTGAATAACCCCAAGTCTCTTCTCCTAAAGCACAAGGTCTGTAGTTTGCTATTCTCCATATTCATTCCCCTCCAGATACTGAACAGCACTATTTCATGATCATTACAGACACAAATTCTCGCAGTGCCATACAGCACTTTCTTACTAGTTAACAACAAATCTGTCTGCAATCACGTCTATCGATCTATCCGGTACCTGTGCCAAGAAGTTATCCCTGACAACCTCCAAAAGCCTCCTTGACTGCTTGTGTCCCATCATGTTGGTAGGTGTCAGGAAGATTAAAGTATACCATGAGAACCAGGATCCTCGAGTTGCTTAAGGAAGGCTTCATCCGCTTCCTCACCCTGACCAGGCGATCTATAACACACTGCCACCACAATGTCACCCTTGCTGGCCTCTCCTCTGACCCTGACACACAAGCTGTTACCCAGCTATTGTCCATCCCATAGCTGAGCTCCGACATCTGAGCTACACCTTAACATAAAGGCAAATGACCTTCTTGTTGCCCCTGGCTGTCTTTCCTGACAAGATCCTGTGTAGTGTTGGTGGCAAGGTGTTAACAGTGTAGGGCTGCAGAGTGGCCTCTGTTGGAGGAGTCTGGGAATGGTCCACACCAGACACAGCTGATTCCAGCTGCTTCTAGCTGCCTCCAACAGACTCATTCCAGGACATAGCTAAACCCATGAAACAAGAGGTTGAAAATACATGTAAGAAAGGGAAAAAAAGTCTGTACAGGTGGAGGAGTAAGGAAAAAAAAAAGGAGAAACAAGACTGCAAACACGAAGGTCAGAGAAGTAGATGGAGGATGTGCTCCAGGTGCCAGAGCAGAGATTTCCCTGCAGCCCGTGGTGAAGACCATAGTGGAGCAGATGTCTACACTGCAGAACTTCGAGGACCCCATGCTAGAGCAAGATGTGCCCTGAAAGAAGCTGTGGCCTTGGAGAGCCTATTCTGGAGAAGGGAAAAAGTATGAGGAGGAAGGAGTGACAGAGAGGAGCCGTTATGGACCGACCATAACCCCCCATTCCCCATCCCCTTGCACTGCATGACGGGAAGGAGGTAGAAAGGTTGGGAATGAAGGAGTGAATGTGAGCCTGGGAAAAGGAGATGAAAGAGAGGGGGTGGGGAAAGGTGTTGTTTTAATCTGGGGAGGGTTGTTTCTCAGTACACAAATCTTTTTAAATTGGTAATAACACATTTGCCCCTAGTTGAGTCTTTTTTTGCCCATGGTAGTAACTGGTAAGTGATCTCTCTGTCTTTATCTCAACCACAGGCTTTTTTCATCCTATTTTCTCCCCCTATCCTGTTGAAGTGGGAGAGTAAGAGAACAGCTGGCTGGGCATCTGGTTCTTAGTCAAGGTTAACCCACCACAGCTTGAATCTATCCATCACAGCACTGCAGTTGTATGAACTGTCCCGTTCTGTGTCCATTATTGCAATAATGATGTAGCTCTGTGACTGCTCTTTGAGCTCCAGTTCATTCTATTCATTTGCCAGGACATATGTTTTTGTGTACACATATGTGTACATAAGTGTCTCTGCCCCTGTGCCTATCATATTGGACTGTTCTTTCTCCAACACAGTCCTACACTTTCTTGTTTGATTTTGGTTCGTTCCATCCCTCAGCTATTGTTTACAGTTTCAAGCTCTCCTTACCAATTTGTTGAATGTGTTGGAAAAGATACTCTCATCCTACTTTCTCAAGTGGATCCTTCTCTAGCACTCCTTTATCCACGGAGAAGGTCCCATAGTTAACAAGAACGAACCCCTGCTGTTAGTACAGCTGTTGACCTGCAGGATCCCACAATCATTCTCCAGCCTTTTCCCTTCCCTGACGGATGGAGGAAACCATCATCTGAACCTCCAAGTCCTTGAGCCCCTGGAGACCTTCAATAGCTGTTGATAGACAAAAGTCTCCTCTGGCAGTAACATAGGTGCCCATGTGGATGAACAGCAAGAATCGATAGTCCAAGGTCCAGACAAGCTTCAGCAGTGTCTCCACAATATCCACATCGAAGACCACAGCAAGGAGCAAAACTCCCTAGGTAGCAAATCAGATCAGCAGATAGGAGCCTCAATCCCCAGGGAGGGAGATGCTAGGGACATTGAAATTATGATATGATGTACTATAGACAAAAGGGCAGAGGACAAATCAATTATGGAAATAATAGTGGCACTTTATGAATAAGTAACATGTAACAAAATACTCCGATCTCAATAGCAGTAGTTTTGTCATAAGGGAAGCCACATAGACAGGTACTATTTTGCACCCTTCATTAAATGATAGGAACATAAGTAAAGATGCTCTGGCCGGAATTATTTCTTAGCCATAATTTGAAATCTTTGCAAGATCTCTGCATTCTTCTAAAGAGCAAAACATCTCAAAGACCTCCCTAACACAGACATTCACATATTCATTTTCCAGGTTGTTCAGTATACTACTTGGGTTTCAAAAGGAAGCAAAATAATCAGAAATATGTATGTTTCTGCCAAGTCTGTGATTGCAGGTGTTAGTCAAAGTGATAGCATAGAATCTCATTTCAGGAAGTGCCATGGTTTCTTTCAGATTAATTTGACCGCAGATACATCTAAAATGTAGTGCTACAATAAAGTAAAAATGTATATTATAGCAGCCATTGCACAGGATAACTTAACAGTGGTGCACGGAAAACTGGGAAATCATTTGGCAATATTATTTACCCAGGTTGAAGAAATCATTCAATGACCTTAAGGAACTGCACTAGTTAAGAATAATTTCCCAAATAGGGACTTCTGGGCACAAAAATTGTTAATTTATGACTTCATTTATGGTGTCTTTCTTCATTACCTTTACTGAAAGCTAAATGTTTGAAATGAAAACAGCTACCACAAAACGTTCTTCTGAAATGGTGTCCATTTTAGTGGGTGGTCTCTGTTCTTTGCAAACTTCAAGAGACAAGAAACTGTAGAAAAGACAAAATTTTATTTGTAATCTGTGACAACTCTGCCTTTATTTTTAATATATATATAGTGCTTAAACTGTTTGGGGGTTTTTTTGGTTAGTTTTGTTTGGGAGGATGGCTTGGGTTAGACTACACTAGAGTAGTTTGGTTAGAAGGAACCTACAATGATCAGCTAGTTCTCCTGCCTGACTGCTTCAGGGCTGACCAAAAGTTAAACCACGGCATTAAGGACATTGTCCAAAAGTCTTTTAAACACTGACAGGACTGGGCCATCAACCACCTTTCAAGGAAACCTGTTCCAGGGTTTGACCACCTTCTCGATAAAGAAATGGTTCCTAACGTCCAGTCTGAACCTCTTCTGGTGCAGCTTTGAGCCATTCCCACAAATTCTGTCACTGGATCTTGGGGAGAAGGGATCAGCACCTCCCTCTCCACCCATCCTCTTCAGGAAGCTGTAGAGAGCAATGAGGTCACCCCACAGGTAAACCATTATTCTGGGTTCTGGATATATTCAAAGGATTATTTATTTAGGCATAACTATACCAATGTGAAAATGAGATTTTCAGCAGCATGAAAGTGACTGCTTTTCCCAGAACTGAGAGCATGCACGAGTGACTGTCTCAAAGATAAGTCTTGATCAGAGACTCAGATAAGAAGCAGTCAGGAAACACTAGCTCCAACGTGTCATACTGATGATGGAAAAATTAATGTGCACCTTATGTAAAATCATTATTTTCACAGTATTTGTGGCATTTCTTCCCAAGTATCACCATAGTTACCTCACTCCCAGTAACAACAGGGAAGGTTCTAGCATTGAGTGGTGCTAATGTTGACTTATTGAATAACAGTCAGAGAAAGCGTGTTAATATTTCAACATTACAAAGAATTAATTTCAAAATGCTTTCTTAAGATGAAGAAAACTTTCAGCTTTCAAGACTTCAGATCACTTTCATATTTTGTTGAAATAGAACTTTAGAAAGAAAATGTTAATTTTTTTTTTCTTTTCTGTCTAGATATTAATATAAGAAATTATTTGGTTTCTGTTTTATTTTATTCTTAAATAAATGAAACACTGTGAGTTTTACAAAATGAAAATCAAACAGGTGGATGATTCTTCTCTCTGGGGGGTAGGTGAAATTAGGATTTAAATTACTTTTTGATAAGAATTGTGACTACTTCCCACAATCCAAACCTCTACAGAATCACAAAACATCTTTTATATACCTGTTCACTTTTGCAAGTCATTACACTATATTAAGTTCACATATTTTGATGTTTTTATAATGAAGTAGATAATTCCAGAAACAATCTTGAAGAGCTATGGAAAAAAATATTTAGGGGAGATTTATCTTTAGATGATGCAGAGGTCTTCAACAACTCACCAGTTTAAATGGGTGCCTAAGTGAAATTCAAATGCCAAAAATAATTTTGAGATAATTTTTAAGCGCTTTCAAAATTAAATCTTGTGAATGTTAAATGATACTGAGTTCCTGTGTCTCAGATGGTGAACTGTTATTTAGCTGCACAATCTATACATTAATAAAAGTGCTTAAAACCTGCAGTATATAAACTTTGTGGTTATTGCTGAACAGAAACGCCACTTTTTGTCATGGCATGAGACCAGAGAAAATTGCATTGCCATAGCTATTCCGAGAATACACAAAAAATGTCAAAAAACAGTGTTTCTGCAGGCTGTTCGTCTGACACCTTCTACAAGCACTTTCAGGAGAAGTAAACATATTGAAATTAAAACCACAAGTAAATACTACGTAGCTGTGGATCGGACAAGTTGTGGTGTTGGGAAGTGGCACATTTTGTCCAGTCAGGCCCTGAAAGGCACACGGTAGGAGATGTATGAATCTCATCTAGCAGTGCAGCTTTCCCCAAACTCAAAGCAAGTTTAAGGCTCCAAGAGGCTTTCAGTGGACTTTATCATGCATGATAGGAAGGTGAGTGGCTGCATCTGAACGTGCTTTTTTTTTTTCACCCAACAAAGCAGATGTTGAGTAATGAAATGATTTAGCAATGTTAGGCCAGGTCCATAAAAGAGCAACTTCTGTTCCAAAAAGGACTGTTGGATTAGCTCTCTGATAAAAACCAGACTTTGTAAGGAAACTAAAGTGATAAGAAGCAGATAGGAAAACCAGGTTGTTCTAGCAGAGAAGATAGATGGAGAACCAAAGCCTGTCTAGGGTCTAACCTGGCCATTCACCTATTGTTGCTAAGAGGTTTGGGAGATCTGTAGCATATGTGACTTGGAAAGGCCAGATGGGCAAGCAAATCTACGTGCCGTGCTCAAAGGGGTCCCTCTGCTCGACGTACTCTATTTTCATCCAAAGTCTGCAGTTTGAAAGTGACAGTCACTAATTGGTGTAATAGTCTCAACAGCTTTTTAATTACATATGCCAACACACTAGACTTTTTGAATTATTTCTTTCTTTCCCCTCCAAGGATACCTTGTGACCACTCAAAAACTGTCAAATATAGATATAAATACCAGAATACTAGTAGGTGAGATAGATAGCCCCAAAGCACAGAAGAAATTCTGCAGTTTATCTTACAGATATGCTGGTAACTTCCTGACAACTTGGCTCCAACTCCATTTTATTTTTCTCCCAGTGCCAAGTACCATATGCTAACTGTTACAGGGAAATGACACTTATCCCACAGGTCTGCAACAGAGATGCTATATTTAAATTCAGCTGCTAGGTGAAAGTATATTTTATAAAAACTCTAGGAAGCTGTATCCAGATGGTTACAGAGGAGAATCTATATCTAGGGATTTTGAAGAGGAGAACAGGTTACAGCAGAATCTCTTCTGAATTTGAGGTTTGTGTTTGGCATACATCACCTTGAATATTTTGGCAGAAATATATTTTTAGTAAACTTCATTTCTTTGGGATTTTCTGTAAGTATTTCTCTCTGCATATTATCAGACTCAACGTCTTACTTGAAATTAACCTGATGAACTAAAGAAAAATGTTAATACATTTATTTCAGCGTTTTGTCAGTATAACTTTACTTTTAAATGGCAGAAAGACACTGGGGGAAAGATCTTTAACTGTTGGAATTATCAGCACTGAATATTTGACATTCTGAATTAGATCTTCTCTAACATTAAAGACTGTTCCATAAAGGCAAAGATGGCAGTCAGGGAGCTGATTATTTTTTTCAGATTTCCAAAGCAAATGTCAGTCATGACAGTGCCTAATGCAGTTCAACAAAGCTGCAACACTGGCACAAAGTAGATGTCTACAGGTTTTGAAGGAAATGCTTTAGGGTATCTGAGGGTATTTATGAATTACTGTTGATGAGTTCCTTAGTCCGGCTAATGACTGACTATGTCTTGCAAAACACTTTCAGAGACTGAGAACAAGACCACCATGGGAAAATCTTCAGTTTGACAGTTCACTCTTTAGATAAGGGAGACATCTGAACTCCAGCCTTATGCTACCAGTATAACATCATGTATTGCCCTTCCACAAGTCTGTTTTAAAACAAACAGATGAAACAGATGTGAATCAACACTATTTTCTGAAATACTTCCAGAGCAGTAATTTCCCAAAGGAAGCTCACATTTATACTGGTTTTCTTTAACAGTGTTGTTGAGTCGTCATAATGAAGCTGTTAGTCTAAGTTCATGTAAAGTATCCTGCAAAATTGCATCTCTTTATACACATCTGCACACACAAAAATGTGATGTGAACAAATGCATACATGCTTACTACAAAGGGTATTTAATGAATATCAGCTAATTTCTGAAAAGTCTAAAGCTTTCTTACATTTACATAACACTGTAACAGTTGATACGAAGGCAGGATGTTCTCAAAGCTCACATATAACATCCTACAAAGGCAGGATGATGAAAAACTGCATTATGCAGGTACTCACACATCTATACACCCAAATTAAAGCACCAAATGAATTTCAGAACAAGTACATCATAAAATATTCTGATTGCGAAGTGGTCAGTATGCTTCTTACAGGGAAAATCATGAGAGGCTATCAGTGAAATAATACTGTCTTGAAAAAATAAAAAGCTTCTAAAGCTTGATTGCAGTGACCAACATATCTGATTAGACCAACAGTGACCAACATTTATTTGGTCTGGTTACTCCCCAGCACAGCATCAACCTCACACTCATCAAAGAGCAAAGCTACTGCTTTTCCCTGTATGATTTTAACAGATGTCTGTCAGGTCTCAGTTCTGCTCTCCCCAAAACAATCTGATTTGCAAAATTCAGTTTAAGAAAGCCCAAGATAAGTCTTTTAAGACCTGAGGAGGAGACTTCAGTCTCACAGGTTTCTGCCCTAAATCCAGGTAAACATGTAGGCTCTCCCAAGAGAGATGAAGGTGCATACTGTGATTTGTACCCGTGCCTGGGTTCCTGCCCTGCTCCAGGGTATGGATTATCTGCACCCCTCCATCTCTTGCCACAGACTATTTTCCTGATCTGCACCAGTTCAGGGTGGCAGCTGTTATGTTTATGGACAGAGCAGAAAAAGAGTGGGCTGGAGTGTACAAACAGCACAGCAACAGTATCCCTCACTCCTTGCCAGCTAAGGCTTCTCCATTGATTTGTCTCAGTTAATGAAGTCTAGCAGGTTGGCAGAGCCCTTTTTTATTACCTACGCTGGACTTACGAGCCACACCCTGTAGAGAGGAGCACAAGTTTCCTCGTATCTGCTTATGCTCCAGTGTCAGGCAATCCACAAATTTGTCTTTAATTGCCCTGGCTCGGCCTGGACAGGGTTAAATTTCAGCAGGAGTTGGGAGGGAGCCACAGCCACAGCCAGGTGGTCGTGGTGGGTGCTGAGGTCATGCCCCTCATTGTGGTCCCTCAGGGTGCAATGCTCCTTTTCAGGCCTCTCCAACAGTCTCTGCACTCTGTATCCCTTCATTGGTACCTTGTTTTCTCAGTGTTGTTACTGCTGTTGTTGTTCTGATTGTTTCTTGTGCATTATCATATTAAATTCCCTTATCTCAACCCCTGTTTCCCTTCCCGCGGAGGGGTGCTGGGGAGGCAGCGGCACGTGGTGCTCAGGCCCCGTCAGGGCCTAAACCACCACATTAATGTATTCAGTTATCTAGCTATGCCATGGATGCAGCTCTAATGAGACTTACAAACAAGGATCCACTCAAGGAATAGCCCAATTCACTTTTACTCAGTATAGATATTTTTTTAATGACAAATACACAAAATCAGTGGTTGCAGCAGAAGAAAAATGTATTATATGGAGAAATTTTACTGTGGGACCTATAATCAGGTTACAGGGGAGGGACATATTACTGAAGGAAGCCTACAAGAACGCTGAGGAGGGACTTTTTACAGAGGTCTGTTGTGATAGGATGAGAGCTAGTGGCTTGAAACTGAAAGAGGGTAGATTTAGATTGGAAATTAGGAGGAAATTCTTCACTCTGAGGGTGGTGAGACACTGGAACAGCTTGCCTAGGGAAGCTGTGGATGCTTCATCCCTGGATGTGTTCACAGCCAGATTGGATGGGGCCTTGAGCAACCTGGTCTAGTGGGAGATGTCCCTGCCCATGGCAGGGTGGTTGGAACAAGTGAACTTGGAGGTTCCTTCCAATCCAAACCATTCTATGATTCTATGATTACCATCCAGCAGCCTTTTCTGTTACTAACTCAGCTGAATCCAGGTCTAGATACCATTTGCCAAAACCTAAAAGCTTAAACAATCCCCATGTGAACTCATATTCACCAACATATAAAGAAAAAAAAAAGATTACACTGTATTTCAGCTTTCATTATCTTGGTTTTTTAATCCATCTTTCCCACGTGGCAATTTCTTCTAGAGATCAGAGCAAAAAGTGCATGACTTTCTCCTGCCACTGTGCTCCTTCACTGGCAATGCAGAATGTTCCCTACCACCTTGATACAGGCTGCACTATGAGACCTCTGCCCCTGACACATGTAACAGGGAAATAAAGAGCGCACAGGTTTGTCAAGTAGATAATGGTAAAATTTCAGCCAAAATGCTTGTATCCTCTCAGATATACTTATTGGACTGTTCAGAACATTTGAGAAATAAAAGCAATCAACCAACCATGCCATCATACAGCTTGTTAAATGGTTCAGGTTTTGGTTTTTTCCTTCTTTTTTTTTTTTTTTTAAATAAAAAAAGGGCAAGCCATAATAATCAAAGCAGGTAAGTTGAATGAACTGTTCACAAACATTCAGTAATTTTTCCTTCATCCTGCAGAAAAGGTTTCAACGGATTTCTTTAGATTCTACTGACAGAGACCTGCTCACTCAAGGATTCACAATAAGCTTCTTCACAAAGGGCTAATAGGAAAAGTAAACAGGCAATGAACAAACAATCCACAAAGCCACATAACGTTGCCTTGCAGTGGCATCAGCTGGCATGTATAGATACTTTACAGTGCCAAGACTGCTCCTCTCGTTTGTTTTTCTCCTGTTATCATAATTTGTTTCCTAATTACTCAGGTAGACCATCATAAACTATGAGCTCTATCTTTCAAGAGCAATTAATTTATCACTCTAGCTGTTCAAACCTGGGGTACGCCATTAGCTACCAAACTGAGCAGGAATCTTCCTGCTTTATTCCAGGTTTGACACTGGGTCAAGCCACTTCTCTGCAAGAAAACCATGTAGATCACTGTCAGTGCCATTGTCAGAAGCCAACACCAATGGTTCAGAGGCATAGGAAAGGTGAAGGGAAATGTTACCTCCTAATTCCATTTAAAAAGGTGGTTAATGGCAACACAGAAAGTAAAATGTTAGAAATCTTAGAAATATTTTTTTTTTGCTTTTAGCTGAATGATCTAATGTCATTTATTGCCACAATGGTTGGCAAAAATTACTCGGAGCAGGGTGACATAAGCTATCTAAAATGATGATACAACAATACCCTTCATATTAAGCAAAAATATATAGTAAAAATATTTTTCAGTTCAATGGTAGATTTCTCAGCTGAGCTTGTCACTTATAATTTTTTCCTCAATTCTGTTTGAAGACCTCCTAATTGCATTATTCTACATAAATGCTGTTGTTCTGTAAACTCCTTTTCTGCTGCTTCATCTTCAAATCCGTACTAGGTCACCTCCTGTAAGTGACTCATAGCTATATACAAAAGTCCTCTACCTCAGAAAACCATCAAGGTTTCCTCCTGACAGACTGAACTTTTTTCTTTTACTTTTGTGGCCTCATATAATTATTTATTTTGTTCCTCTATCATTCTCTGTCCCAAAGCTTTTGCAATCAGGAACAGAACCTACTAGTCCGAACTACTAATAATCTTGTTAAACACATCAACTGTTTACACACCTTTAATATGTTTTACATACCTTTTAGTTAGACCACTAATGACAGTGGAATCATCCTAGATATTAATTTGGAAACTGGTGAGCCATCTTCTTCAATACAGCTCTTACCTGTCTGAGGTACCTAGATAAGCAAATGTCACACCAAGGACTAAATTCTTATTGAAAATATGAGGCTCTTTTGAGAATCTGGTTCTGAATGTTAATGCTAAGCTGTACAGAAACTTCTACGACTGACTAGTGAGAAAAAAATAGTAGTTGAACAACATATTTAATTGATGTGGCATTAACTTCAATGATATATAGAGAACATCAAAGCCAGAACATATCTGTATCATGAGGAATGAAGTAAAATTGGAACTTCAGCAGAATGATCAAATTTAATTCCATGAGCAACAATAGTTAGGATAACAAAATATTCTATGCAGCAAGTTTACTCATCCTCTTAACTTTATTTGTATAGCCTGAAATTGAATTCCATAGAAATGCAAAGTTTTTCAGATTGCTGAGATCTGAACCTTTATCTTTCCCTGCAGGCTATTTGTATTAATCTACTTTTCTTTGAAGCACAGAGCTGTTAAACTGTTAAAGCTTATTTAAAATGTGGCTATATTTCTATCAATGGACCCAGATAGTTAATTATGGATTTTAATTATGTTTCTTATACTTTGGAGATGCTTACTTAGAAATATATGTATCAAAAGTATGCAATTAAAGAGTCTTTATTGCTGCTGATCATTGAATTGTGCCCATATTGACAGCCAGAGCTAGCTTATTATTTAGAAGAATTTACATGGGCCACTTTTTATTAGTGATTAATATGAAACTCTGAGTCAGCTTTGTTTCCCTACCTTTATTAGTACTTTGTCATTAAATCAAAGCAGAGTAAAAGATGTGAAAATGTAAAATACCTTATGCTTTAAGCGACATACAAAAAATGTTTTATACTTGAGTAGCACCCATCCTACAAAATAAGTTGTCAAGGTTTAGGTTAGAAAAGACTTAGCTGAAAAGTAAAATCACTGAACAGAATTGGTTTGGTTCTAACTCAAACCAGGACATTAGTCAAATTCGTAACTAGAAATTTAGAATTTATGCTTACAATTCTCTCTGCTATACATCTGACATGCCTGGTTAACTTTCCCAGTTCAGTAAAACCAGGGCAGGACAGTTGCCATCATGCAATATTCAATCACTTTTCCCAATGAACAAATGCCTGAATAAAAGCCCCCGTACCACCTGCAAGTGTGGCAGCTATAGTTAGCATGGTGTCAAGACTGTGAATCGTTGAACAGAAAAGGCAACACTAATTATAGCAGGTGGAGGGAACCTACTTCTGCAGTCCATCGCACTCTGCAGCTATGGGATGCCTGAAAAAAGCTACAAACAAGCATTGCATTAAAATGGTAAAGGCAAAGTCCATTTGCTTCTCAGGATGTTATTGGATAACAAGGAGTGTGTCACTCTATTCTTTGCCAGACTTGAATAAAAGAAAATATAATCTTGTACCCTTGAATACCCCCAGCAATACAGTAGAGAGAGATACAGAGTAAAGCCAATCCTTTCACAAATATCACCAACTTGACAAGATTTATGTGGCAGAAATGACATGAGCACATTAGAGGAGACCAGAAAATAGGAGATGTTTATAATATTTGTGTTCTCTCCTGAAACTGATGATTTAGAATCGTAGAATTGTTCTGTTTGGAGGAGACCTTTATGATCATCAGTCTTACTGTTAACACAGCACTGCCAGCTCAACAATAAACCATGTTCCTCAATACGTCCACCACTTCCTTGGGAAGCCCAGGCCAGGGCTTGACAGCCCTTTCAGTAAAGAGATTTTTCCTAATATCCAACCTAAACCCCTTCCTGGTACAACCTGAGGCCATTTCCTCCTGTTATGCAGGAGAACAGACCAGCACTCACCTCTCTACAACTGCCTTTCAAGTAGTTATCAAGAACAAGAAGGTCTCCCCTGAGCCTCCTTTCCCCCAGGCTAAACAACCCCAGGTCCCTCAGCTGCTCCTCCCAAGACTTGTGCTCTAGACACTTCTTCAGCTTCATTGCCCTTCTCTGGACATGCTCCAGCACCTCAATGCCCTTCTTGTACTGAGGGGTCCAAAACTGCACCCAGCATTCAAGGTGCGGCATCCCCAGTACAGGGGGTATGATTACTTTCCTAGTCTTGCTGGCCACACTAGCTCTGGTCCAAGCCAGAATGTTGGTGGCCTTCTTGTCTACCTGGGCACATGCTGGCTCATATTCAGTTGGCTGATGACCCACACCCCCATGTCTTTCTTCGCTGGGCAGTTTCCAGTCACTCTTCCCCCAGCCTGGAGCATTGCAGGAGCTTGTTGTGACCCAAGGACAGGATCTGACATTTGTCCATGTTGAACCTCAAAAAATTGTCCTCAGCCTATTATTCCAGCCTGTCCAGATCCCTCTGTAGAGCCTCCTTATCTTCAAGCAGATAAACATAGCTGCCCAACTTGGTGTCAACTTCAAACTTACTGACGGTGTCCTTGATGCCCTCATCCAGATGATTGATAAAGATATTAAACAGAACTGACCTCGATACTGAGCCCTTGGGTACACTACCTGTGGCCGGCCACCAACTGGATTTAATTCCATTCAGCACTACTCTTTGGGTGTGACAATCCAGCCAACTTTTTATCCAGAAAAGTGTATGCCCATCCAACAGGAAACAGTGTCAAAGGCTTTACTAAACTCCAGATACACATCCACAGTCTTTCCCTCATCTGCTAAGCAGGCCACCTTGCCATAGAAGGAGATCAGGCTAGTCAAGCAGGACATGCTTTTCATAAACCCATGCTGACTAGGCCTCCTGGTTGTCCCCTATGTGCTGTGTGATGCCACTCAAGAAGATCTGCTCCATAACCTTCTTCTACACCGAGGTCAGTCTGAGAGGTCTGTTGCTCCCCAGATCCTCTTTCTGGCCCTTCTTGAAAATTGGTGTCACACTTGCTAAACTACAGTCAACTGGGACCTTCCTGAACAGCCAGGACTGCTGGTAAATGATAGAATGTGGTTTGGTGAGAACTTCTACTAGCTCTCTCAGTACCCTTGGGTGGATCCCATCCAGCCTCAGAGATGTGTGTGTGTCTAAGGGGTGCAGCAGGTTGCTAACCATTTCCCTTTGGATCATGGGGAGTTCATTCTGCTCCCCAGCCCTGTCATCTAGCTCAAGGTGCTGGGTAACCAGAGAACAAATGGTCTTACTATTAAAGAGGTAAAGAAGGTGTTAAGTACCTTGGCCTCTTCGTCATCCTTGGTCACTATATTTCCCCCACATTTGATAGAGGATGTAGATTTTGCTTAGCCCTCCTTTTGCTGTTAATGCATTTATGGAAACATTTTTAATTGTCTGTTATGGCAGTAGCCAGAATAAGTTCTCGTTGGGCTTCGGCCTTTCTCATTTACTCCCTGCATCACCTCATGGAATTTTTGTAGGCTTCCTGAGTTGCCTGCCCTTGTTCCATAGGCCATAGACTTTCGTTGTCTTCCCAAGTTCCAGCCAAATTTTATCAGCATTAAAAAAAAAAGGTTGAATCTTTAAAAATATGAAATTTTCATTTAATTGGCCATGGGTTTGTCATGAAGAAAGTATTCTGGTGGAAAATTATTGACAGCTTAGTAACTAGTCCGGTAGCTATTACATTTATCTACTGCATTCATTAGTAGACAAAGACCTCATTAAAAGTAAATGTTTAGTCCTTGAACACATTAGTTGTGAAGGCCACCTTCTGCTTCTGCCTGTGAGGAGTGTGGCCATTATTCATTTCACACCATGAGGATTAAATCTCTATACTACTGTTCCAAATTCCCCCATTTGTTATTGGTGATAAAAACCATCTTTCTTTATGTCAGAAAGGAGTTAAATAAATCCAAAATCCTAATCCTTTTGCTGGATTAGTCTCAGCATCAAGTCCACAGTGGACATGTTTATACTTTTATATATTTTCCTCCGTGTGTGCCTGTCTATTTACAGTGAAGATCAACATACCATTTCATGCTAGTCTAAACCCAGAAATTTCTGTAGTCAGTCAGTTCAGCCCCTTTGCTTTAACTACAAACAGATTACTTCATCTGAGATAGTAAGTTTACTATCCCAGAAGTTTAATTTGTAGGTAACTCGGTGTCACCTTTGCATAACATTGTTCCAGAGATAGAGAGGTCCCAGATTTTCAGTAACAGATACCCAGTAACAGAAAAATGTGAAATACTAGAGGAGCTTTAGCCCAGGGCATCTGTAATGTGAAGTCCTTCATTTTGCTCCATTATTGCATTTCAGCATTGATTAAAAGGTATTATCTAACCTTGTGGTAGGAGATTTTTTTTTCAGTGAAGCAATAAAAATAGCAACTGTACTTGATTCTGGGTTATATGCTGTGAGCCACCTTCCACTGAACATCTTGCTAAGACCCAACAGGTGAGACATTCAGTGACATATCTCATGAAATTATAAACTGATGAAAACAAAATTCATTCTGTTAAAGTGCAGAGGAAACCTGTTCATGTTGTGGGATTGCTGACTGGTGAAAACCACACAGATTCTCATATTCATTCTTAGAATCATAGAATCATTGAATGATTTGGTAAACGTCATCTAGTTCCAACAGCCCTGCCATGGACAGGAACATCTTCCACTAGACCAGGTTGCTCAAAGTCCCATCCAACCTGACCTTGAACACTTTCATTGGTGGGGCTTCCACAGCTTCTCTGGGCAACCTGTTCCATTGCCTCAACATCCTCATTGCAAAAATAAAAAAAAGGTCTTCCTTATACCTAGTATAAATCTACCCTCTTCTACTATGAAACTATTGCTTCTTGTCCTGTCACTACAGGCTTTGATAAAACATCTCTCAACATCTTTCTTATAAGCCCTCTTTACATATTGAAAACCCACAGGAGGGTCTCCCTGGAGCCTTCTCTTCTCCAGGCAGAACAACCCCAACTCTCTCAGCCTTTCTTCATAGGAGAAGTGTTCCAGCCCTCTGATCATTTTCATGGCCCTCCTCTGGGCCAGCTCTAACAGATCTATATGCTGAGGACTCCAGAGCTGGATGCATTACTGCAGGTAGGGTTTCATGAATGTAGAGGAGAATCACTTTGTTGCTTTGATCAGGTAAGAACAAATTATTAAATGAATGTAAAATGTCCCAGAATTAACACTGTGCATTAATAATGACATCTTTCCATAAGAAAATAGTAGAATATATGGATTTTGGGTGTAATATCCAATGCTCAAAACTTAAGAACCATACTTTAACCAAAAATAAAGCTGTTCTTTTTACATTGTCTCGGTCATCTACACCCTGTGTACTTTGTGTTCTACCTCTATGAACTGTTTGTAGCACTGTAAGAAATATCCATGCACCATAGGTCATTACACAATCCCTAGAGAAAAAATAATGAGCAAGCATTAAATCGATGTTCCATTTCTCTAATAGAAAACAAATACATTGGGGAGGGGAACTATGTATTTAAACAGTGAGATCTGTGTATTTAAAAAAATTAAGATCAGACTATGTTGTGAAGATATTACCTGTCAGGAATAAAAATGTCCTAGCTCGTGAAAAGTTAAGCACTACCTGCCTGGGAGTTAATCCTTCCCTAGTACAAAACAAGGCCCCATATAACCTGTGGAGCACATACACTTTGCAATGTGCCCTGTTGTTCTCAGCCTTCAGTCGTCTAGATGTCCCTCACAAGAAGCAGGTAGAACAATGGAACTCAAGGTGGGACGTGGTCCTGTGTTTTCTGTAACAAATCTGGCCATGAAGAGCCAGCCTGCCTCATCTTCTAGGTGTCAACTGAGGCCTAAATTCCCATCCTGCTAGCTCAAAATCTCATCTGAGTAAGCTGGTGCATTTTCAAGTCAGTGGCATTAGTGCTCCTTATCCATCCAGAGGGCAATCTTTCTCATGTAGGCTGTTTTCTTAAATACTGGAGGATATGCAACTGTGTTGTGGCAGTTGATATAGGTGGAGGTTACAGGCGCATGGCTAAATCTCCAAATAATCTTGGAACTCACTGTCCACCTTCAAATAAATTTCACTGATTCCTAGGCATGTTAAACCACAAATCACTTTGAAACTATTTTCACATTTTATGAACTTATGTCATTAAGGGCAATAAAGGCACACTTGAAAATGACCCCACAGAGATGAATGTGACTGCAGGGGAGTGACCCTCTTCTAAATCCCTTGACTGCAAGATAAGCTCCAGTCAGGTCCAGCCATCAACCAGAAGACACAGATCTGTATGAAAAAAAATCTGTATTCATTATGGGACTCAAAGAAGAGCTGGTTCCCCGTAATTACTCTGTGGGCATCAAGCTCAAGCTACTTTCCTCTTGGCCTGCACTCAGCAGATAGTGTTTGTAGGCAATCACTCTGGTGGCCTTTCCACACCTGGTATTGCTGCCATAATTTTCTGTCGTTTTCTGGCTTTAAGGGATGTTGCTTGCCAGACTAGCACCTTCTGAAATTATGGTTTTGTCTGCACATTTCAGGATGTTCTGACATCAAAACAGAGAATAAAAGAGCAAGTACTTTTTCACCACAGATTGGAAACGCTGATTTCATGAGGATAAAATTGCCTTATATCAGGTGCACATTGTCTTGAGACAGACCTATCAACCACAAATCCATTTGATAACATGTGACTGGGCCTCTCTCTGTTCCACCCCATCCTCTCTCAAAATTCCTGTTCCCCTGCTAAATTCTGAGATATAGCTACCAAGTTTACTTAACTAAAATTGACCTTTTCTTACTGTTTTCTTCTAATTACTGTGACAGAATCAGTACTTCCCAGGGAGAGATAAATATTGACTCACGTGTATCAACTATCTGTGGGAATTTCCAAAGATTCATACTGAATTAGAAATCACAGTCATGTGACCTTAGTTTTCATTGGTCATAAACTTTTTAAGTCTCACTTCGTTTTAGCATAAATACGAAACGGAGATTTTTTGTTGCTGTCAATAATGACATAAACTCCTGCAAAACCACTTGTCATTTGGAATTCTCATGTTTTAACTGTGATGACAAAAGCAATAGAGTGAAATAAGTATGACTGTTATATACAAAAATTTGTCTCCAAATAAATATAGAATAGGTATATAGATAAGGAGACTGTTTTTTAAAAGTAGAAGCACACATATTTTAGTTTCCTTTTAATGTCCTGGTTCACAAACCGTATTAAACATTAACTGTCTTTAAATTCCAATAAATTATGATGATTAAAATTCCTTTTTAAGTTATTAATATTTTATCAATCTCATTGTCTGTGTGAACAGCCATCATACTCAAATTTTTTTAAAAACTGTTTATTTATTTTGTTTGGTTTTTTGGTTTTAATTTTTATTCTCTTGTAACAGAAAGGGTTATTATCAGGGGACTTACACCTAACACTCCTTAACATTTTTTGTACCAAGGGCACCATACCCAAGTCACACAGAACTTCAGTGTTAGAACCATGAAGCAAGCACACATTTGTTTGTGCTCATCCTAGCCAAGGAGATAGCAGTAAAAATAGACATAGCTATTACTCCTTCAGGCAACATTCTGAATAAACAGATGGACGTTCAAAGTCAACCATATGATAAATAGTTTTACTAAAAGGAAAAGCAAATTTCAGAGGCAACTCAAGTAAAAATATCTTTTAGGTATTAATCTCCTTCTGACACCAAAAAAAGTGAAAAACAAAGGTGACTAAGCAGGAAAGGAGTCCCTGAGGACATTAGCAGTGAAACAGAGGCAAGTGGGCATTTTGAGAGGCATATGAAGGAACAGATCAGGATCCAGTTTTGGTGTTGTACTCATATGCTGTTAGTCATAACTTGGCCACTGAACTCAGCATAAGCTTCTTTCAGATTGCTTGGAAGTTAGGAGTTGTGCACAACTTGCAATGCTTTTTTAACTGTTCTATTGACAGGCCTTACCAGAGAGTTCACTGTCCAAGACATAGCACATAGCACAGATCCACAAGTGAAAATACGGGTAGAAAATGTATGGCATATGGATTTCAGATGATATTATCACACAAGGAAACTGTGGAAAATGGGGAGTTAAATATAGAGCTTCTGTAGGCACATACATGCATATATATTTTATTTTTGTACACACATAAACCATCCTATTAAGGCTAATTTCATTAACTAAATCCAGAATCACATGGAAAGATTGTCTTTTATTGTAGCCACAGGTAAAGTTCAATGTAAGTGGCATAAAGTAGACTGTAAGCTTGGGAAGATGCAGCAAGATGTCACAGAATGCTTCTGAGAGAGGCATTTTAATATAAGGACCTAATGAGGAAAGATCTTTTGGCATTGCCACCGTTATGGAGAATTTCTGGACCTCTGTTTGATCGGGAAGTGTCCATAGTAAACTTCGTTAATGTATAGGTCAAAGGCTCCTATGCAAACACCTGACTGTAGAACATACATTTTTCTTTCTAATAAACAGTATTCTTCTCACTGCAAAAACATGAAGTAATAAACCAGTTCATCTTCACTCATCTGTATGTATCTGTCTGCATGTATATTTACACATCCACATACATACATGCGTACATATATACACATAAATGTATATGAAAACCACATGCACTTTCATTCACACCCATTCACATAATCACAGAATCATTCAGGTTAGAAAAGACCTCTAAGATCATCTACTCCAACCTTCGTCAAATGTATCACTAACCCCTAGACCATCTCTCAAAGCACCACATCTACCCATTTTTTTAAACCCCTCCAGGGATGGTGACTCCGTCACTTCCCTGGGCAGCCTGGTCCAATGGCTAACCACTCTTTCAGTAAAGAACTTCTTCCTGATAGCCAATCTAAATCTCTCCTGACACAGCTTGAGGCCATTACCTCTTGTCCTATCGTTAGTTAGCTGGGAGAAGAGACCAACACCAGCCTCACTACAACCTCCTTTTAGGGAGTTGTAGAGAGCAATGAGGTCTCCTCTCAGCCTCCTCTTCTCCATACTAAACAAGCCCAGTTCCCTCAGGCACTCCTCATACAACATATTCTCCAGATCCCTCACCAGCTTCGTTGCCCTTCTCTGCACCTGCTCCAGCACCTCAATGTCCTTCTTGTCCAGTGGCACCCAAAACTGAACACATTACTCAAGGTGTGGTTTCACGAGTGCCGAGTCCAGGGGCAAAATCACCTCCCTACTCCTGCTGGTCACACCATTTCTGATACAGGCCAGGATGCTGTTGGCCTTCTTGGCCACCTGGG
>JAVSBS010011093.1:118093-128975 GCA_033124195.1 Coracias cyanogaster
CATCTCGGCCTCCCAAAGTGCTGGGATTATAGGCATGAGCCACAGCACCCAGCCTAAGCCTATGTATTTTTGATCTTATACTTTCTAAAGGAATAAAATAGGCCAGAATATATCAGGGTGCGTTATACTGCAGTAAAGATATAAGAGTTTGATAAAACAACTGTGTTCTGATTGCATAGGAGGCTCTGTATATGCAGGTTTGTGTACCAGGTCATGCTGTAAAAGGCATTTCTGACTTCAGGTCATCATCAAAAATCTTTAAATGCCAAACTAATATAAAAACTCATTTAGCATGTAGTAGTAGCATTAAACTCCATTATCACTAATAGTTATAATGGATTTTAATAATCCCATTTGACTTCAGAGTGGTCATCCATGTTCAGTTAACCAGGTGTTCTTGTTATTTCCAATAGATTTATAGGTACAGAAAGAGCTAAATTAACGCTAAGGAGTTCTCAGTAGTCACGAATAACATGGGATTAAAGGTACGGAGTAGTGCTCTGATCCCCCAGATTTAAGTCCTTTACTTGGCAATGTATAATAAATACCTTAGAAACAACTTTTCTCATTAATCAAGTGCTAGTAGATGTGGCAGTGAAGGTGTTATTGCAAATTAGTAGAATTTTCTAACCGCCATTAATGTGACATCTACAGTAAGGGTATCTGACTGATGAGCCTTAGGATCTCACCTCATTCTAAAAGAAATCACTACAGTTTAATAGTCTTAATTTAGGTAACAGTATATATGGCCTGGTCAGTCTTCTTTTGAAAGTACAACAAAACCTGTGGCCTTTGTGAGAGGCTTGTTAGTTAAACATGAAAAGCTTTGACATGGCAGAGAGTGTCCTACTTCCCTCTTGTTAGCGTGTTATTTTGTGGCACGTAGAGCAAGGGGAGACATTCAATGGGAGATGGGAGAAAGACTCTGCTAATATCGGTCACCTAGTATGAGCAAAAGAGTAATTACATCGTGTGTGTGTAGGGATGAATGGGTGGAGATGTGTAGTGTATGTCATACATATTTATATCTATGTCTGCATACATATATACAAGCTACGTTTATGCATGCACACTTACTGTGGCACATAGAAATGATTAATTTCAGAGCTAGGAGACCAAATTATTCACATTACGGTTTTCGGCGGTATGATGACTTGAGTCACAAAATACCGCATGCCTGCAGCTCAGTGGGGAACTTCAGAAAATGGAGCTGTCTTGATGTTCCTCAACTTCATATACAAAAATGTTGATTTACCAATGATGATAGAGTACTGAGGCCTAAACCAACATAAGGACAGGTTACAAATCCTTCAGCTCTTTAACATTTTAATGCTAGTTGACTCAAGATATGCAAAGCCTTACACTGCTCAGTATGCAGCTTTGTGGTTTTTTGGGTTTTCTTTAAAAAGTCTTAAGTTCATTTTGGTTCTAGATTATTATCTTGGAAATTGATCTGGCTTTCGGTGAAGTTAATAGCAATGCCCTGATCTCCTTTAATTGTGCTAGATCAGGCCCTCACTGAACAGCAGACATATTGAACAATAGGGAAAAAAAATGCTACGAAGGGAATGTGGCTGCAATTTTATTAAAAAAAAAAAAAGTTCTCACTTATGAGGGTATAGGAAGAGATCAAGAAGAAGAGTAAGACAATTTCCCCATGAAATGACTAGGTGTAAGTTACTACCTGTAGCAGTCTAACAGGACAGTTTTCTTTAACGTAACCTTTCTGGAAGAGTGTTTTGGTTCCATTTGTCAAAATGTATTTTGCTTCCATATAAGAGACGTGTTTCAGGAGAGGAAGGAAAATCAATGTCTACTTCTGATTTTGAGGAGAGATGAAGCTTTAGGAGGAATAAGAAAGGGCTGCACTAAGCATACATGACAGCTAGAAAACACTCAATCTTTCCAGAAAGTATCAGTTAATACTTCCCGCCACTCCCTTTTTCTTCTAAGCAAAAACTTGGGTACATTTTCCTTCTAGATTTTTAAAAATTGCTGAAGAAGCAAGCTTGCTGGTAAAACCAGCTTTCTTTTGTTTTCAATACATATTGCATCTAAAGCAAGGAATTCCTTAAACTGATCACAGTCAGATGCGATTCCTGAATTTCAAATTAATCCAAAAGAAGTAAAAAATATTTTAGTCCCATAAATCATTGTCTCTGCCTGGGATTGACAGAACTGAAAAGCCACTGCAGTCTACCACTAAAGAAATCACTTTTCAGGAACACGGTGGTGTTAATGAGTAGACTTCAGTAATTAATTCTCCACCATGGCATTCAGACAGTAGTAGAAAAAACGGGAAAGGAGGAGATGGCGAGATTACATCACTCAAAGATCCTCAAGTTGTTTTGTTGCCTTGTTGAACCAATGCTGCCTTCTGCAGCAAGGTCTGTAAAACATCCAGCTGCTTGTTTTCATGTTTCCTAGTTAACGTTTTCACTCACGGTATCTCAGCATCTCGTGAAGAAGCACCCCAAACACAGCAGCGCTGGTGAACTCAGCGTCTGCTGGGGAGGGTAACTCTCACTGGAGGTGGATCAGCTTACTGAAAATATAACAGAGCCTTCTTTTTTTTTTTTTTTTTTCCTCTCCCAGTTAAATTATGTACATGATTGAGAGATAAAAATGGTTGAAGGCAAGAATATGTAGGTAGTTTTGGCTGATAACTGATAATTAGACATCACCACAGCAGCATCTAAGACAAGGATTCTGTCGCTACACTTGGATACAGAAAGGAAGAGATACGAGTCAAATGTTTCTGTTCTCAGAGCTAGGTCTCATGGTAAAGCTGATAGGGCACCTATGTAAAATGAGTAATTCCTTGTTCAGTTGGAGTTTAGCATTGACAGCAGTCTGTAAAGTCTGATACCTAATTGGATTGCTCTTCCAAAGTTCTTTTTTTATATCTCGCTAATGTAAGTAGGGCCACTCGAGCTTTTTCTCTGTATACTTAATGTGTCAGAGTTACTCTTCTTTGAAAATACAGACTCTGTAAGGTTTTGCCTTCACTTTTCTTTATAACATTCTTTTGTAATGTCGTATTTAAATGAAGTTAGATGTGGGCTTTTCTAGGAAATAAGTTACTTTTGTTTCTTCTGTCAGACTTGCTCATTGGATCTATGTCTCTGAATTACTCTACATATTTTTGTTCAAAATAAGTCTATCTCACACCGGCCTTCATTTGATATGACTGATTTTGATGCCACAGTAGAACATCCTTCACTCATTGCATACATTATATTTTTCTGCCAGTCATGAATTTCCTTCCCTTGACACGCACACACTTGCTTAATCTCTAAAACTGATGTGGTCTTTCAGAAAAATTCCACAACAGCAAACCATACCACGTACCACGTTCTTCCCACTACCTGCACTACACGATTTAACACCTAATGAAAGGTACACAAAAAATACACTTGGATTCGGAAGTGAACCACAACACAATTTGCTGGTAAAAAAAAAGCCCTTACCTTTTAAAATGCATGATGGTCTCTGAGTAGCACCCAAACCGTAGCCCAAAAAAAAAAAAAAAAGCAAAGCAGGTCTCCTGTCTTCCAATATACAGTGACAGTTTACACCCTATTTTTTCTTTACATCGCTTTTTACACCATGCTACATCTAGTTCGTGCTTCTGTTGCCTAGGATTGGCTGGTGCATCTATGAGGCGCACACAGGACTCATGCTTGGAGCACCCTGCAACCCTCCATTAACTCTTTATGGTCCAAGCCTCTCTTCCTCCCCCAGCCTTGGCCAGCCCGCGCTGGCTGGAGGCTTCTGGGCTGAAGCGGAGCAGGAAACCTTCTCCCTTGGAGGTTTGGTTTCTCCTTCCCCGACAAAGTAACAGGTGAGGCGGTGGCAGCAGCTCTGCTGCTGAGGCTGGGGAGAAGAGGTGGGTCCCGGTGAGAGGTTCCCTCCTTCCCCTCCGCCTCTTTCCTTCCCCCTCTTCCCGTGGTACCCGGACCCGGGGACACGCACCACTGGAAGGAACGGAGCTGGGCTAAGTCCGGGTGGGTGACCAGGCAGGCTGGACGCTCGCAGGCATCTTTCAAGGTATTTTCTCTGCCAGAGCCCCCTTCCCTGGGTGTCCGCCTGCCGCTGCCAGAATTTGAAATTAGGGAATTACTCCCGGGCAAAAGGGAGTCCCAAAGCCACCCGGCTCCCGGAGGAGATGAAGGTAGCACAAGTGGAGGCAGCGCTTGGCTGCGGACAAGCAGGGAGGCTGGGCACCTAAATGAAGGGAAGAGGGCAGCCTGGGACCATTCCCTCGGGAATGGGAAGCAGGGCTTGGGAGATATTCACACACCACCCGTCTTTTGTACAAAAAAAAAAAAAGAACCAACCCAAGCAAAGCAAAAAAACCCGCCAGGCTGCTGCCTGGCATTCCGATTTTTTTCTGAGTCATCCAGCCAATGTGAGCAGAGGGTATCCTCTGCTCTGGCAGTGCCCGACGCTGGAAATGAACCATTAAGGCTAATGGAAACCTTCTCTACCGAGCACACCTCACGCTCTCTTGTTGCCATTAAGCCCACCTTAATTGCATTGATTTATCGGGTGTTTGTATGCAAAGGGTTTGCTGGGCTCCCACCCCCCCCCGCCTTCTGCTGAGCACAGAAACACCAACCAAGTCCAAAACCGTGTCGGTTTTACTGCCCAGGCACCGCTTCCCTGCCCCTCATCCTGCGTCCCACCACCTCCCACCCACAGAGGGAATAGAGAGTGCTCTTAAACCCGGGGAAATATTTTGCTGATGGCCACATAAACCCGGTCTGCAGAGGGCTAGCGTTTCACTCGCCCGGCGAGCTGATTCTCACCGGGTGAGCTCTTTCCACAAGCGAGTTAATCTCTCAGGACTTCCTGGGGGGTTTTATTTTTTTCTTTCCCTGAGGTTTAGGGGGGGGTGGGGGGAATATTTTTTAAAATATTTTTTAAAAAATTTAAAAACGGGGTTAAAAATCAGGCAGAGCTTTTGAAAAGCACTTACCTAGGTAATCCTCTCTACCTAGGAAGCGAAGGGGGTATGACTGCAGGAAACTTTGCTGAGCAGCCTGGTACGGGAGGATCCCAGCAGCAGCGTCCAAGGCAGGTAATTCAGGAGAAATGGCCGGGATTTGGTTAATTATCCCCGTCCCGGGCGAAGGGGCCCAGGACAGGAGAAGGTGTGTGCGGCGGCGGGGGCAGGGAAGGCAGGTCGGCAATGACGGTGGTGGGAAAAACTCCTGGAGGAGAGACTCCGGGAGGAGGACCCTTAGCTGGGAGAAGAGAAGTAGACATGTGGGGTTCGCGGTGCTGGGAGGAGAAAGGACCTGGCGGAAGGATGCATCTTGAATCCCACGCTCCAAGGGCTTTTTCACTCCCCCCTTCCCCGGCATCAACCAGCAAATTTTTGGAGGCGGGGGTGGGGAACAGGGAGGAGAGGAGGGCGGAGGGAGCGCGGTGTTGAAGGGGGCATTGATCTTTGCTGTCCTCTGCTCGCCAGCAGGCAATAAATTGGGGTCGCCTGTGTTTCTCACTGGCATCGCTACCTGCCTGCAAGCACCTTCTCTGCACGTACTGCTTTGGAGCCATGGCTGCACACACACACACACACACACACACACTTATCCTGCACACCAAATGACACAGTTAAACGAAGCCCAGTCAGCACCTCCCCGGGAGAAGGAACATGTTCCCTCCCTCCCTTCTGCTATCGAACGCTGGTGGATGTCTGCCGCTGATTAGACACAGAAAGACTGAACGTTATTAGCCACAAATGGCACTCCAAGGCACCGGTCCTTTTTTTTTTTTTAACAAAACAGTGTTTATTTCCCTTGGCCCTGTTCTTTATTTTTCCTTTCCAAGTAAAGAAGCCCCTACTCGATTCAAAAGATGCTCTGCGCTTCAGAACGCAGAGGGTAGGGTTAGTGAAGAGGACACCTCGCTCCTCGGGCTAGCAGAAGCCCCGGGATTCCCCAATAAGGCTCATCCATGCAGGCGGGAGCTGCGGTGGGATCCAGCCCCGGGGAAGGGCGAGGGGCTTGAGCCCGCTCGGTGCTGCCCCGCAGCCGGCCCCGCTCCCCGGGTGGCTGCCGCCTCCGAGCACAGGCTGGACCAGGTCTGGGAATCCTGTCCTGTCGCTGCTGGAGGGCCCTCCTCGCCCCGAGTGCGAGCCAAGCTTCTTCAGGGGATGAGAGGGAGCAATGAACTTTCCCCACGCAGGCTTCCAGATACTCTCACGCCCCCCGCAGCCACCAGCGGCTTCTGCCCATCCTCCTACCCGGGGAGAAGCCCTTCCAGCAGCCGTGCGAGCGGCAGGCTCTGCAAGGGTTAAACTAGAGCACGGAGCAGGTGCGGTGCCCGAGGAGAAGGCGAAGGAAACGTGATGAATAAGCGGTGGAATGGTGAAAGAGCGGGCGAGGGAGGCTGAGCTGCGGGCGCAACTTGGCGCCGGGAGCGGTGGCGGGCGGACGGGCTGGGTGCGGGCGAGAGGGGCTGGGGGTTCGCAATTCCCTCCGAGTTCGGAAAGTGGGGCCAGCCAGGCTCCTGAGACCGTCAGAAGCAAGGCGAGGCAATTGCGACGTTGCTTTTGTTTTCTTTTCTCTTTCCTTTCTTTCTCTCTTTTTTTCTTTCTCTCTCTCTCTCTTTCTTCCCTTCTTTTCTTTATTTCTTTCTTTCCTTTTCCTTCCTTCCTTCTTTCTTTCTTTCTTTTCTTTCTTTCTTTCTTATTCTTTTTCTTTCTTCCTTTCTTTTTTCTTTCTCTCTTTCTCTTTCTTTCTTTCTTTCCTTACTTCCTTCCTTCTTTCTCTCTCTTTCTTTCTTTCTTCCTTTCTTTCTTTCCTTCCTTCCTTCTTTCTCTTTCTTTCTCTCTTTCTTTCTTTCTTTCTTTTTCTTTCTTTCTTTCTCTTTCTTTATTTCTCTTTCTTTCTTTCTTTCTTCCTTCCTTCCTTCCTTCCTTTCTTCCTTCCTTCCTTCCTTCTCTCTCTCTCCTTCTCTCTCTTTCTTTCTTTCTTTCTCTCTTCCTTCCTTCCTTCCTTCCTTCCTTCCATCCTTCCTTCCTTCCTTCCTTCCTTCCTTCCTTCCTTCTCTCTCTTTTTTTCTCTCTTTAAGCGTCCCTTTTGTTGAACGCGCACAATCGGAACGTGAAATAAAAACCTACTCACCGGGTGAAACCGCAGGAAGCGAAGCGGCTGCGAGCACAACGCATCCCGGCTCCCAGCACATAGTCCACGGGCTCTTCGGCTTCAGGCTAGAGGCGGGCTACGCGCGGTGCGGGGACTTGGGGAACCAGCAGCACTTCTGCGTGACACAGCAGCGAGGGGAACGCGAACCATTCGCGGCGTGCCCGCCTCGGGGTGGGGGGGTGTGTGTGTGGAGAGAGGCTCAAGACCCAAAGAAATGGGGGGGAAGGAGGAGGAGAGAAGGAAGGAAACCCGAATAGCAAGAGGAGTTGCGGGGAGGGACGGGATCTGCTGGCGTCGGGGTGGGTTCTTTTGGCGGCGGTGGTAGCGATCCTGAAGGGAAGAAGAACAAATTACGGGGGCTCAGGAGCGGGCAGGAGGAGAGGGGCTTTCTCCAAGCAGGGTGGAGCGAGGACGAGACCGCACCGACCAGCGGGAGGCTGCAGCGAAGCCCGGGCGGTGTCGGGAGCGGGGCGAGGGAGGCTCTCACCCCGCCGGCTGCGGCAGAGGGGCGGGCAGGGGCGACGGGGAGCGGGGCGGGGGCCCGGGCGAGCCCCGGGCTGCGCTCCGCAGAGCTCCCCGCGGCGGGGCCGGGATGCGCGGCTCCTCCCCGGCCTCTCCCGGGAGGGAGGGCGGCGGGGGCCGGCTGCCCGGGGCAGGAGCACGGCGGAGCCGAGGGGTCCGTGCGGCGGGAGGCAGCCCCCGGGCTGGCTACCGATGGCGCGGCACCCGCTCCTCCCCCTCCTCTTCCTCCTCCTCCTCCTCCTCCTCCTCCTCCTTCTCCACCCGCAATCCAGCGAGCCACAGCGGCGGTAGCTATCGACCGGGTAAGAGCACCCCTGCTCCCAGCCTCTCCCCCGAGCCTTTGTTGCAAATCCTTTGTTTTGGGTTTTTTTGTGGGTTTGTTTTTTTGTTTGGTGTTTTTTTGTTTGTTTTTTTTTTTGCAGACAGCCTCCCCGGAGCTGCATCTCCCCGCTGCTCGCCCGGCTGCGGCCGCCCCATCCTCCCCAGCCCGGCCGGGGCCCGCTCCCCGGCCCCTCGCGGGGGGACGCGGCTCCCTGGGAGGGTGCAGAGCGGTGGGCACGGTGGGCTGGGGGCAGAGGGATGGCCAGGAAATGTCCCTGCTCCTCACCCGCGGCCCCCTCCCTGCCTGGGCAAGCGGAGCATCCCTTCTCCATCCTCCCCCTTCCCGGCGCTTCCAGCCTCTCTGTATGGAAATCACGAGCCGTCTCGGTAGAAAAAAAAAAATAAAAATCTCCCTTTTCCGCGTACAGTGGCTCCAGAGTGTGTGCTGAATTTCAAGGTGTGTGCGTGTGGGAGGGGGAAGCAGAGGCAGCGTTTGTGGAGCTTGATTTTGTGTCCCCCCCCCCCCCGCCTCGGTCCCTCTCCTACATATGTGGCGTAAGCAGACAGGCGCATTTATGGCTAATAAAACCGTAATTTCCCTATGTGCGGTTGGGCTGAGAGCTTGGTACTAGTAAAACCAAAAGGCAGCCCCTGTCAGAGAGCAGCCCGCAGATCCACAAGAAGCTTTGGCATCCCTGCATGGGAGGAAAGTAGCCTGGCTCGGTTCACACCGTGCTGCCCGGGATCAATAAGCACAGTGACCCTATAGACGATGTGATCTATACGTTGGACAACCTGGAGTGACCACCGCTGTCAACACCAGCATTTGTCCGTTGTGCGACGGGCGGCCTTCAAGAAAAGACGGTCGTTTCTGTTGAGCTTTTTGATCAAGGAGGTTTTTGTCCATGACCGGCACTGGGGTGAAGTGTGCGTCTACATTTGGCGGTCTAGCAGTTTTATGTCTCCAGAATCTGGTGTGAGAGATTCGGCAACTGCAGAAAGCCAAAGTTCCTCTGGTCGGTTCCCGTCGGCCTATTCAATCATTTTTATACCAAAGAATGGTGGAGCGCTCAGATCCTAGCAATAATTTAGCCGGCTTTGTGTTTTATTGTCTTTTTCTTTAGAGATGAGGGAAGAAAAGGAGTGAAGGAAGGATGTTGTGGTTAGTAGAGAAAAAAACTGCAGTGTCCATTTCAGGCGTAGCAGCTGTTAAATATGTAGGCATATGTATAATTCATTACACCGTTATAAAATTGAAAGGCATACCATCTTGCCTCTCTGCCTCAGAATACATTTTCTCTTACAGCAACAAGTAGCATGGGCTCCTCTCCTCCCCTCCCCTCCCTCTCACACCCGTCCTGACAAAATGCCAGTTACAAAGGTCAGCCTGTTTATGGAAAGATCACTGTGTTTCTTAACAAAGACTGCTGCACATCAAGCCTGCAACGACTATCAAATAGACTTTTGGATTCAAGACACTCAATAAGAGCACTGTCTATTTCTTAGAACTGATAAAATCCCGGCAAAAACAGAAGACAAAGAAACGTAGTGTGTGAGTAGATAACAGTCCACATGGGCAGCAGTATCTTCAGAACAGTGTTTGGTACTGCCAATGCCAGCAGGAGCGAGTGGACCTTTATTTCTCTCTGGGTTAATATATAAAAAGAGACTTGCTGATGCGCTAATGCTTTTCTGCTCTTCTCCTCAGGTTTCTTGCTAGCCATGGTGTCTAGGCTGAACTTGTTCTGCAGCCCCTTCACACCAAGGGTCACTTCAACCTGCCAAGGAGAATTTTGAGACTGACCAACCCCACCCTCCCAATGAAAGAGAAGAGAGAGTCTTCACAAGACTTTGGTTCAGACCCTTCATATTTAGGTTCCGTTTTCATTTCGTATCATCCAGAGGAGCAGTGGGGGTAGCCTGATCTTTATTTCATTTTTATTCATTCAAATTTTTATTTCATCTTTATTTTTTAGCATTTTTATTCACTTTCCCTCCCTGCTGACTTCTTTAATCTAGAGAGCAGTACGACTTTGTTTCCTTAGCTGATACCACCTCTTCTGGTCCTTTCCCACTTTAAATATAATAAGCATATTCTAATATTATTCACTTGTGTATATATGTCCAATATCTAAAGGTTAAAAAAAGTTACTTTAGAGTAAGAACCACAGAGATCTTCCACTGTGGTCAATTCCAAGACGTAATTGCCTTTTAGCCCTGAAAATATTCCTGAAACAGACTTGAAGTGTTATAGAGGATTATGATGCCTCTTCTTCAGCGGCATTAATAATCTACGGCCTTGGAATATAATAGTACAAAGTCTCATCATGGGGCAGAATACTGAAATTGCAAACAATGGAATAAACTGTCCTTTTATGGGGCAGGAACTTATAGCAGCCACTGAAAATACTAAATCTAAAATTGGGGCCCAGTTGTAAGGGAGGAACTGCAGGGCATCATGTGAAAGGGGAGAGGCAGGTCAAGTCCTCCCCTCCTAGAAGCCTTGTGGCCCTGAATTACAGGTCATTTGATTCCTTTGTCCTGCAAATCTGCATTACAACCCTGTCTGGATCTCTGTTGGTAAATGCACATTTTAACAGCATACCCTGTAACATTTTATTTTCTTTGCTTCAAAAAGATGGTCTTTTGACCCTCTTTCTTCCAGAACCTGCTGCAGGCTTCTTTTTAGCTACCAAAAAAAATGTATGTGCTTTATTAAGCTAGTTCAGAAGTTACCTTTATCTTACAACAGGCAAACCTATTATGCAAAAAATACTGTAACCTTCTCAAAGCGCCTTCCTTCCCTCCTTCCTTCCTTCCTTCCTTCCTTCCTTCCTTCCTTCCTTCCTTCCTTCCTTCCTTCCTTCCTTCCTTCCTTCCTT
>JAVSBS010011095.1:0-11093 GCA_033124195.1 Coracias cyanogaster
TTCAGGTAGTTGTAGAGAGCAATAAGGTCTCCCCTCAGCCTTCTCTTCTCCAGACTAAACAGTCCCAGTTCCCTCAGCTACTCCTCGTAAGACATGTTCTCCAGAACCCTCACCAGCTTCATTACCCTTGTCTGGATCCATTCCAGCACCTCAATGTCTCTCTTATACTATGGTGCCCAAAACTGAACACAGCACTCAAGCTGTGGCCTCACCAGTGCTGAGTACAGGGGCATGATCATGACCCTACTCCTGCTGGACACGCTATTTTTGATACAGGCCAGGATGCTGTTGGCCCTCTTGGCCACCTGGGCCTACTCTCAGTCTTCAGCAATCTACATGATTTTTGAAACTACCCATATTCTATACCTAATTGGGCTAATCAGAGAATCTAGATGAAAGGACTAATCTTGACAGTATGAATAAAGTTTCCTCCAACTATTAGACTCAGATGATAATTCATGGGTGTCACAAGCCCAAAGTCAGTGTGTTTTCCTAACAGGATATATTTTTTTGTTGTTTTCCAATGCTGTTAAACTATACCAAAGTCTTTCTGTGGAGTCAGTTATATATGATAACTGCACCATTGACATAAACCATGTTTTCGAAACTGTACAGGTTGCACATCCTGGTGATCTGCTCCCGAAATATCTCCTGTGGGAATCAATACAAATGCTCTTTTGTAACTAACTGCTGAATCAAATCACTTCTAAAGTGCATAACAACTCACACTCATGAGAAGACACTTTACAGGCTTGCAAAGCCTACACTGCTATTGAAAATTTCAGCATTGTTAGCCCAGAATTTTCAGTTTCAGTTCATAGCTGATACAGTCAGTAGCTCAATGAAAGTTTAGGCTCTACATGAATGCTCCCCCTTAGCTTAGCTCCCAAATATGGAGTCTTATCCTTCCTTAGATTGACATTGCTGCGCTGCATAAATGGGGGCATGGGTTATATTTACCTACAAAAACATCTCCATTTGCAGTTAATAGTGTCAGGACTCAGAACATGCCGCCCCTGTTCTGGGAGTGTAGCTGACTACATTCATGCCCAGCTCACTGATGGGAGCTGTGCTGAAGAAACAGATAAGACTCAACAGAGGTCCCCTCTCTTTGCCTTGGGAGCTGCCTTTGGGCTGAAGCTCTCTCCCTTGTCCCCACCTGAGATGCGTTGCAGCCACCCCTGTGCCTGCCCACAGACTCCACTGCTCCAGATTCTGACCTTGGTCCACACAAAGGACTTTCCATTTTGACAACACACTTTTCTGCCACTGTGTACTTGGCTGGAGCTCACTGGAATTACCTCCTGACTGTTTCCAGAACTAGTTTTCATCCTGATGTGCTAACATCACTTTCTGGTATGATCCCAGACCTGTCTCATTGCTACGTGCATTTGTCCAGAACCACTGCTGTGTGGGCTTGGCAATCTGAACTCTTGGCTGAACCTGGAGTCTTGTTTTCCCTTAGGAAGCAGACTGCAGCCTTGCTGCACCCTGACAAATAGGTAGCAACTGAGTTGCCTTAAGGTAAATAGCTCACTTTCCTAGTTATTTTTTGTATGCCAAGATCAGTAATAGGGAGTTCAAAGCCCTGTGTGAACTAACAGTAAGAAGCTTTAGGTCTCAGAATTGTTGAGACTGATTTGTGCTTAGCATGGAGAGTCAATGAAAACTACTCCTTGTCACCTGAACCATAAGAATGAAATGGAATTGCAAGTTCAACGTGTTCACTAAGAGTCACTCCTTTCAGAGAGGTGAACTTTTAAAAGTCATGCAGGCAACAGTGATACTAACATGATCTTTAAGCAAAACAAAAGCATTTTAGTGTTATGTAATTTGAATTGCATGAAAATCAGTGCTTTGCATTAGTCATAATTTGTATATTTGACCTTATGTCCCAACAGTACCATTGGAGTTTTTTCTAGTCACTGTGAGGTGTGATTCTTGTGCAGCCACTGGAAAATTCAGTGGTTATGTAAGATATTTTAAAAGTTGCTTTTAAACTCTTCCTATCTGTCTTATTTTATCCGTTTGTAACTGATAATTATGAGTTCACGCTGATCTACAATTTCAGCTTCTACAGCAGTGCTTCTTAAAAGTCATTTGGCTTTAATCTGTCTTATTCTTCTCCAGTAAGACATTTCAAAGTTTGGGTGAAACACTGAAATATTCATAAAGTTTCAAAACAGTTGCAATTTTTTTGCTGTATTATAGTAATGTGAACCGCTCTGACCAAAAAATGGGGCACAATGGAGCAGAAAGAAGGGTGAAGGGAGACCAAGAGAAAAGTAGGGAAAAAAGAGAAAAATATATAAATCTGAGCATGAAGAAATAAGAGAAACATAGACTGTAATAAAAGAAAACCAGAATAAGGAAAAGTAAAAACAGTGGGAAGAGATAGACAGAGAATCATTTAAAATAGAATATAAATGTTCGGTTACTGCCAACGAACAGGTTAGCAAAATGTCAATTTTTATCCCATCTTAGACCCCTACAGTTGACATACTATGGCAGCTGAAAGACTAACAAGGCAGAGTGACATTTAAGTTTCTGAGAGAAAACAAAAAACTTGAGGTCAGATATAGGATAATAAAATAAAGAAAAATTGATGTTGAGAAACTGCCTTTAAAACAATTAGATGGGTTATCTGAATTCGAGTTCTTAGAGATCAGACTAGCCGGTCTAAATGGTGGAGCCATTACTTTCTCGGGGATCTGTTTCTTAGGATAACCACCCCAAACTGAATGGCCTGATATGTTTCAGAATCGTGCTTTTTGTAGATTACCAGTTGCAGTTGTGTCAAAGAATAAATGAGATGTGTCTGATAAGATCTGCCTTCCTTCCCAGCCTGTTTATCAGCATTAATTCTATTTCTATTCTTTAAGTCCTCTGCTGTTGTGTTCCACGGTTTGGAGGGTGGGGGGTGTTTGTTTTTTAATTTGTTCCCCCATCCCAGGTTCATTATAATTTAAATAGCCAGTTGTTGCATCAGCTGCCACGCTTGACTTTCTTCATTCCATGGTGGCACAACATTAGCACTCTTCCAGCCCTTGGATCTCCTTAGCCACTGTGTCAGTTATGATGAGATGTAGTCTTCTGTCCTCAGCATAATGGGTTAAAAGTTTTGTATTAGCAGATTAACAAATCCCTCTCCAAAAGTTATCACCTCCTTGCATCTGTCAGCATAAGTTCGCATTGAATACCCATCTCTAGCACAGGTTTACTGAAACGATCTTATGGATTTTGTCCTGTGATAGGACAAGGGGCAATGGATACAACCTAGAGCATTTGTGGTGATTCCTGGTAACATGAGTAGGAGCGTTAGGCCATGACTATTACCAGTCTATAAAGAGGAGTCTGTTGTGTACCCGTGGCAAAAAGTTCTCAGTTGTTGCTTTAGACAACCAAGATCTTATTTGACCAATCAGAGTTGTCAGAGCAGTACCCTTGCAGAACAGGTTGTATTGATTTAATGCATTTTGTCAACTGTTGAGCCCCACGTACACCTACTTGCAAAATTTAATCAATGTGACACTGAAGATTTCTGTAACTCTTCATGCTCTAATGGATAAGTATATACGTAAAAGCAATGCATATATTCCAGGGAGACACTATTGCAGCCTTTCAATACTCAGATGGAGCTTTTAAGAAAGAGTGGGACAGACTTTTTAATAGGCCCTGTGGCAATAGGACAAGGGGTAACTGTTTTAAAGCTAAAAGTGGGTAGATTCGGACTAGAATATAAGAAAGAAATTTTTTTACTATGATGGTGGTGAAGTACTGGCACAGGTTGCCCAGAGAGGTGGTAGGTGCCTCATCCCTGGAAACCTTCAAATTCAGGTTGGATTGGGTTCTGAGCAACCTGATCTAGTCGAAGATGTCCCTGCTCACTGCAGGGGTGTTGGACTAGATGACCTTTAAAGGGCCCTTCCAACCCAAAGCATCTCATGATTTTATGATATTCCACAGTTGGAACTGTTTTTATATATGTCTAAATCATATTCGCATTATTTTTCCCCAACCAATACAAAACAATTGGCGTCTGAAAGCACTTTTCTTTAAAAGCTCTCAAGGAGTTTTAAATTATAGCTTTAAAGAAATTGTCTTGTTTCACATAGGGTCAACACTGTTCCTTTTTGAAAATGCAGGTTTTCATAAATCTAAAAGTCACAAGATATCTTAGAACTTGAATTTTTTCTTTGTAACCTTCACAGACTATGCAGCAGTATCGTTAAGGACTGCTGTATTTAAAGATTCAGTCAAGTGGTTTCAGTCATGTCTTCCTAGAAGATTTTGAAGACTTTAATAAATTAATAATCCAGCATTCTTTAGTGATTACTTAGTTATTAATGAGCCTCAGTTTTAAAATGTGGACATTTTTTCCTCACATTTGGCAAAACATGAGCCAACGGCTTTCCCGTGTGTGCACCATAAATTCTAAAAAAAAACCAAAACAACCCAACATTTGGAAAATAATAATTTTTAGGCTTTCTACAGCTCTTTATAGAGGAACTAATTTTTGTGCCTGTGTTTTATACAGGCATGTGTAACAACCCCTCTTTTGGGAAGGAGGTATGCAGATGAGTACAGTTACATAAAAGAAATGGTAAAATGGTCTACCTGCAGTTTTAGGTTCTGAACTTCAGGAAAACTTTCTCAAATCCATACCTCATGCTCTGGAGATACTGACAGTCTGCTTAATGAAAATCAATAGACACATGTTTTTCTGCCAATAGATAGACTGAGTTTCAGTAAGTTCTGGCAGCAGTCTTGTACTATATAGCACCTGAAGTTACTAGAAGCCCCCTGACATCCATCTCTGGATGACCTGATCCAGGAGAGACTTGTCTTCATATTCATCACTTGCCTTCATATTCACCTCTTGTAGATGGAAGAAGAACTCCCTTCTCTGTTGCATTGCCTCCGTGTCTCAGTATGTGAGACGCAAACTCATAAACTACGTGAGTCTGTTTGAAAGCCAGGATTTAGTTCTCTATCCAGTACTTCTTAGGGTAATTCTTTAGCAGTTGGTCTATAAGCATGCTGAGAGAGAGGTCTTGGAGGTCCCTCTGCCTCTATCCTTGAAATTGTTCCACTTGTGTAAGTCAGAAAAAGAAAAGTTTGCTGTACAGTCTCTGTATTGGATAAATGTTCATATGTGTCAGAGGAGGGATTTTATTCTTGGATAAAAGGTATGGCAGTACAAGTGCTTCATTTAGTGCAAGAAACTACTGCCTACTGCCTTGGCTGGGACCCCAGCAGACGACCCCACTAGACTTCAAAACTTTGGCAAGATATACCCAAAGCCTTCTGTTCATTTTTTCCAAATGTATAGTCCAGCTGACCTCTTCCTTTGCTTCCATAAGCACCAAATTCTTCTCATTCTTTCCTCTTCAAGGTACATAGATGTCCACTTCTGATTAAAATCAGTGGAATTTAGGAATAGGAGTTTAGGCAGTGTAAATACTTTGTAAGAGGTGGTTCGGAGGATATGATTAGAGAGGAAAGGAAAAAGTTACCAGCTGAGACACAGATCATTGGCAGTGTCTAGACTTGTAGACTAAAGAAGCTGGTGCATGTGCTTGGGCTCAGAAGCCTTTACAGCAGAAGCTACTCTATGCTAGTAAACTTTCTGCTGGTGCCCATACTCTGATTACTCTCATTTGCTTTTACATGGATGCTTTATCACACTCTTTAGCACTAAAAAAGTGCTGAGCTTTATGTGTCTATGCTGGCGATTTCTGGTGTAGCGTTGTGCCACGGTATATTTACCTGTGACTCCTGGCTTATCTTGGGATTTTTCTTCTCCTCCTGTTTTTTTTCCTTATGTTCATGCCAGATAAGATTTGATGCCTTCTCAGGTTCATGGCCACTCTTTTACTTCAGTCTTAGATCTGGATTTCTGGTTTAGTTCTCATTTGCCGTAATAAGACGTTGATCCGAGTCATCTCATTTCAGGAGGTTCTGAGAAAGAGGTATCATTATTTTTATTGTTAAACAGTTGAAGTAAACATTTTTAATCCCTAGGAAGTAACGTGTACTCTTAAACAGATCAAATGAAACTCTGTCTTAACAGGAACAATTTAACTTCTGTTTAGTGTGTGTGTGAATTACCTTTGCAGCTCTTATTATGCTCTTTTGTATATGTTCTAGCGAAAAGATAGCAGGTGCTCCCTGGCTGTCACCAGGGTTATTTTCCAGGTGTTCTGTACCAGCCAGGCTGCAAGGTTATTTCGTTTCTGCAAAGCCACTGATGGACTAACTCTCTGTTCTCCAAGCTGAGACAGCAGGAGCATAAATGCTCACACAATACATTCCTCTACCCTGTAAACTATTTTGTGTGCTGTTGCCAAACAGCACAATGTGTAAGTAATCAGGCAGGCACAGCATTGTTAAGACTGAACTCCACAAACCTAATGACATACAATTAACACAGGACCACGTAACCTCTCTGCAGACTTGACCTTCTTTCTTAATGTCTGTCAGAGTTCTTTGGTCCAAAACATTCAAAACTCAATATGTGTTTATTTTTCCAGACAGTAATGCTGAAGCAGGCACACTCAGAGGTCAAGTGCAGCTTCCTGGTGGCAGAATGGTAGATATGAACATATTCTACTGCTGTAGTAATTGTTTGACAGGGTCCTTTCAAAACAAAGTGACTCTATAAATATCACAGTCCTGAAAGATGTGCGTTACCTCTTAGACCAATTCTGGGCAATAATCTGATAGCAGGAAGCAGTTACATGTATGCAATTTCTTCATTCAGGGAAAATTGAAGTCTTGAATTTTATTGTTAAAGCAAAATGAGAAGAACAGAGATGCAATTTTCTTTTAGCTCTGAATAACCTTTAAGTAAAATTATTCACAGCCTAAAACATTTGCCATCTTTTAACATTTTGAAGAACACAATATTATGTTTCAAGGCTAGCAACCTATTTTCCAGCACTGACTTGCTACAGATCCCTCACATATCTACCAGATAATCAGTGTGCTTCTACACTTTGTTTATATACACCTGACAAGCAGCATCATCTATGCCCCTCTATCGCCTAAAACAGATTTCTGCTCTGAAACAGCTGTCAACATCACTAATAATCCTTAGTTATTGCTAATATCTAGGCTTTCATGGCTTTAAAGAAGTATTATTGCTGAACTCAAACACAACTGATGTCAGCAATCAGTGCTGCAGACATTACTTTCTCCATGGAGGTTAATTGATGAGAAGCTTACTGGCAGCAGTTTGTTAATTTTCCATTAAATAATCTCCATGTGAAATGGCAGCCTTTGCTTGCAGGTTTTTTTGATAGTTGGAGAGATTGCCTTAGCTGACATGGCCATCTGTCAGCCAGACTATCTGATCACAAAATATATCACAACAGTGTCACAATGTAAAAAAACAAAGCAAACCCCAAAAGAATTACTACTCAGATAAATGAGTTTCCTGACCACTCCCCACTCACTTACATGAACACCAAAGCTGCTGCCAGGGAGCACACAGAGACATATGACTACCAGTCAGGAGCAGGACAGTGCTATAGCAACACGGGGTTTGATGACTTCAAGCCATTCTGGAATTTCATCTTGCTGAATTTAATTTAGGTGATTAGTGACATATACTATAAAAAATCATTTATTTGCCAGGGAGATCACTTGTGAAATGAGAGATTTCTTAATGTGACTCTGTGACCAAGTTACTAAATAGCTAGGAAAAGGAAACAACACAATATCCTCTTTGCAGAGGTAGGCAAGAAGATGATTACGCAGTGTAGACCTGATAGAGAGCTCCATGCACACCAATTAACCAGTTTGGTTGTCTTTGCAGGACATTTTTTTGTGACATCTACTAATAATATGAGACCAAGTTGCTTGTGAAGAGACACAAGCCACTGAGGCCGTAACTCAGAACCCCGTAACTACAAGCAGACAGTTTCTACTCTCTAGTTAGGGGAGTTATCGTACAACCGAGATCTATAACTCACTGCAGTGAGGTCTGTGATATTGCAAAAGTATTTGTTGAGTATGAAGCTGCTGAGTTTCCATATCAGTTTAACAGCTGCACCTCAGAATTTCTGTTTTAGTGACTGTGCCTAAAGAACTTTACAATGATTAATAGTTTTAAGAGAAAACAGATCCACTCTTACAGGTCCTAATAACTGTATCCGAGGACTCTTACTTATGCTTCTTTATATAAGTAAGATCGTGTATCCCATTCTGTGCCACTTGCTCTTTCACTATCTTACGGGGTCAGATTTCAAAATAGATAGGATATCTACTAGTATTGCATACCAGCATTTGCAAGACTTCCAACTAGCTACAGTGTGAAAATGCAGGTTTGCAAAATCTAACACACAAGGACTTTGCTTACTGATTATTTAGCTTCTATTTCCCAGAGCTAGTGAGTGAAAAAAAAGGAGTAAAATGCAGTTCATTAAACTCCAGGTGCTGAAATGTGTTTATTTTAGCAACTTTGTCTAACTAGTTTAATTTTTACAATCTTGATGTATGAGAGAGAATTGGGGAATACTAAAGCAGTGTTGTGTTAAATTCTTTTTTTCTTACTTACTCTCAGATTAATTCCTTGAAGCATGGCTGAGTATCTAATTTTATTTAGCATTACACCGAAGGTTAAGCCTCAAGGAAATTGCATGTAAAACACAATTATAAAAATAAGTTAATAGCTCTCAGTCAAGTTCAGAGAGTCTTACCATAGATTTTCTTAGTTAAATATTGTAAATAGTATTGAGAGATGGGAATGCATTATAAATTGTATGAAGTATAATAAGGTAATCTGAATTCTATGAATAACTGTTAAAAAAACTGTTAGAAAATCTGATTTCTTTAGCAAAAATCCTTATGTTAGACATTTCAATAACAGGTTTCAACATAACATTTACATCATGGCTTAGGATGGAACAGTGTCTATTTTTTAAAACTCACCAGAATTTTTTCCTAAACCTCCCTTGGCACAACTTGAGGCTGCTTCCTCTTGTCCTATCACTTCATAGTTGGAAGAACAGACTGACCCCCACCTGGCTACAATGTCCTTTCAGGTAGTTGAAGAGAGAGAAAATGTCTCCCTTCAGCCCCATTTTTTCCAGGCGAAACAACCCCGGTTCCTTCACCTGCTCCTTGTAAGATTTATTCTCTGGACCCTTCACCACCTTTATTGCTCTTCTTTGGACATGCTCTAGTGCCTCAATGTCTTTCTTGTAGTGAGGGGCCCAAAACTGAACACAGTATTCAAGGTGTGGCCTCAAAAGTGCTGAGTACAGGGTGACGGTCACCTCCCTATTCCTGTTGGCCACACTATTTCTGATACAAGCCAGGATGCTGTTGATGTTCTTGGCTGCCTGGGCAAACTGCTGGTTCATATTCAGCCAGCTGGCGACCAACACTCCCAATTCCTTTTCAATCAAGCAGCTTTGCAGCCACTCTTTCTGAAGCCTGTAGTATTGCATGGGGTTGTTGTGACCCAAGAGCAGGACTCGGCACTTGGCCTTATTGAAACTCATATAACTGGCCTCAGCCCATCAGTCCAGCCTGTCCAGATCCCTCTGTCGACCCTTTCCACCCTCAAGCAGATCAACACACTTGCCTAACTTGATGTTGTTTGCAAACTTACTGAGGGTGCCCTCGATCCTCTCGTCCAGATCATTGATAAAGATATTAAAGGGAACTGGCCCCAGTCTCAGCCCTGGGGACCACCACTTGTGACTGGCCACCAACTGGATTTAACTCCATTCACCACAACTCTTTGGGCCCAGCTATCCAGTCAATTTTTTATCCAGTGAAGCATATGCCCATCCATGCTATGAAGAGCCAGTTTCTCCCAAAGAATGCTATGGGAAACAGTGTCAAAGGCTTACCAAAGTCTAGGTAGACAACATCCAAAGCCTTTCCCTCATCCATTAAAAGTGAGTCACCTCGTCATAGAAGGAATGCATCTCCAGCTGCCAGTATGTCCTGATTTGAGTTATAACAGAACTAATTCTGTTCAGTGATTTTACTTTTCATCTCAGTCTCTTCTAACTAACTGCACTTTCTGCAGTTAAAGACATATTTTCATAGACAGTGTCTGCTGCTGGCAGTGATAATGCTCAATGTTTATAGTAACTACCAAGGACTGGTGTATAGACCAAGGTCACTATTAAACATCGTGTACCACATTAATGGGTGCAGAAAGTGAAAGGCCGCACCTGTGGGGATAAGCGGCCAGGACAGGTGACCCTAAACTGACCAACAAGGTATTCCATCCCATATACATCATATTCAGTATGAAGCTGAGGGATCACAAGGTTCAAGCTCTCTTCTTTAATAGCCGGCATCTGAGGACTCCTCTTCAATCTGCCTTTGATCCCAATCCATGTTTTCCTGAATCCACTTCCAGAACCCAGCTCCCGAATTGGGTTCCTGTCTGCCACTGAGTTGAGTCTGGGACTTCCCCAGTGTCACCATCAGGGGTGACAGTGAGGTAATTGCCGTCAGGGGGCTTGTATTTGATACTGGTTTTGTATACATTTGTATATATTCCATTTTATTATTATTTTCATTAAAGCTGTTTTAGTTTTCTTTTCCAATCCATAGGTCTCTCTACCTTATTCCCTTTCTCTTCCCCTTTGACAAGGGAAAGGAGTTAATGGAGAGAATCTGTTCTTTGCCTAGTGGCTGGCCCAGCCTCTAAACCTTGACACCATTTTGTTCCGAATGGTGCTTGGGCAGTGGCACTGTGTGCTTCTCTGACTGGATAAAATTCCTGTGTATGATGGACAAGGTTTTTTATATGACGTTTGTTTCCGCCATTGTTATGATGTGCCTCAAGGCTGGCTGAATTTTATTACAGCCTATAATGTAGGCTCATTACATAGGCACACTTCGTGTCTCACTTCTCCATCTTTAAAAGGATAGCACTTAATTCTTCTGTTCTGGATAAACATACATGCATGCATTATGTATGCAATATAATTTAATCTTGACCGTCTAGGTGAAGTGTTGGGGCCTGAGTTGTGGGCCCCAACGTGGAGTTGACCTGTGAATGAGTCACAACCCAGCAGAATGTTTTGGTTTTCCTATTGGCTTCATGTTCCAGAGGCAGAACC